>CM051456.1:115456879-115641879 GCA_028274465.1 Plantago ovata | reverse complement strand
AATTTTCTCGAGAATCCACGAAAGGAAAAGTTTAATCAAAAGTACGAAAACGCCCTTGGAGGGGTATCCTTATTTCCTTCTCTCACCAACAAAAAATTTCCCAACTACTGATTGATTTCTTCTTCTTCCCTCCGAAACAAACGTTCCTTTTCCGACTTTACCTCTTCTTCTTCTCCTTTACATCTCTTCTTCTGGATCTCTCCTTGTTCTCTATCTGTATCTAACCCTCAATGCTGTTTTTCCTTTCTTTATAGCGTCTAACCTGTAAATAAACACCACAAATCCTTATCTCTTATTTTATTTTTGGCCGTCCGATCTACCAGAAAACCCAGATCTGAGACGAACCAGCCCGGATTTGACCCTCACGCGCCGTAGATATGGTGGTGAATAGGCAGGCGAAGCGGGTGGTTAAGCGTCGCGTGACGGCGGATCTCAGAGATTTCCTCACGTTCCCGTCCGGAGAAGGCGTCGAGCCTTTCAGAACCGCCGTGAAGGGGTTTCTGACGTCTCACGCGCTTGTACCGCCTCCTTCGTCTCTCTTCCCTCACCTTCTGGCGTGGCAGATCCTCTTCCGAGTCGGTGACTACGTGCTGGACGACGGTGGACCGGCCGTCGTCAGTCTCGACGTCGTGGAAGAGGATGTAGGCAGATCCAGATCTGTTTATTGCGACCAGTGTCGTGTTGTTGGTGAGTTCTCGCCACCGAGTCAAATCGCTATTAACTCGGCCCTTTTTTCCTATAACTATTTTATTTAATAATTATGGTTTATTACTCTTTACTGAAATATTTATTTGTGTTACTACTTTTAATTACCTGAAATTATATTTTTGTGACAATAATAATCATTAAAGTAGCTTAATGATGAAACCAAAGCACAGTGGATTAGCTGGATTGGGACTGATGAATCCTTTGGGAGTAAAGGATAAGGCGGCATTGTTAAATTGACAACCTAACCAAACCCTAAAGTCAAGAGCAAAAGAAAAAACAAAAAAACAAAATTAATATTCAATTCAGTTAATGGTGGACAGATGTAAAGCTACTACTTATTGGATTTCCAATTATAACCCCAAGTATGTAGAACTTGCTCAGCACGTTAATTAGTGGAGTGGCCATACACGTGTAGTGGGAGGGGTTTGCCAAAAAACTGTAACTATTATATTATTATTTATAATAATTTGAAATTGCTGTGACTATATGATTGTGACATTTGCGTGCATTACATGTAGCTTACGTGGAATTTGAATTGGTATTGACTTTTAGTATGTAATTATTGTATTACTGTCTTATTATTATTATTATTATTATTTTAGAAATTGTATTTATTTGTTTGTAAAAAAATTAATTTACAGTTTTATGTTGTGGGGTAAAGAAATTTAACGTGGAATGAAATTGGGTTTTGTTAGGATGGAGTAGTAATCCGGTAAGTGCAAAGAGGTACCATTTCATAATCAAGGCCGATGGCAATTCCATTGCTGGCTACAATAAAACCTGTGCTGGCTGCGGTGATGCCCTTCACATGACTGATTCTCGGTGAGAGCAATTTTCACAATGTTTTCAACTCTTTTTTGACATATACAAGATGACCACAGTATTAACAATTTGAAAAACACACCATGGTTTTAGTTTGATTAGAAAGTTTCAATAGACTAAATCGAGATTGCTTTGAAACCCTCTATGATACACTTTCGATTATGGGTACCACTTTCATTCTTGGAACTAGTTTTTCTCCCATTGCAGGGGAAAGATTCGTTTAGTACGACCCCCTTTGCCCTGCTCTTCAAAGGCAATGCGGGAATTATGATGATGATGACTTGAGTTTTATGAGTATATACTATATTGTTGAGTAGCTAAATGTATTTAAGTTGTGTATGAATGTGGGTAGATTGGCATGGTTGTTAATTGATGCTGATGATTTTGTTGCTTCTTTAGGTGCAAGTCTTGCAATCATGTGATGACTGCTGAAGATGTTGAAGACTGGATGTACCAGCAGTTGGAGAACACTACACATCTGTTGCATGGGGTGATTCATGTGAATGGCTATGGGCATCTTCTTCGAGTCAATGGAAAGGAAGGTGGCTCCCGTTTGCTTTCCGGAAGTAATATAATGAACTTTTGGGATCGGATTTGCCGAACGCTTGGAGTCAGGTTAGAATACCTTTGTTTTTGTTGATTGTGAAGAAGACTTGGCTCATATTCCTTCTATGTTGCTTTGCTAAATTGGGTGTACTTTGTGTTCTCTTTGCTCAACTAACAGGAATGTCAGCGTGATGGATGTGTCGAAAAAGAGAGGATTAGATTTCCGCCTACTTCATGCTGTTGCCAAGGGCACTCCATGGTATGGGGAATGGGGATACCAGTTTGGTGCTGGTAGCTACTGTCTGACCCGTGATGATTATGAAATGGCTATCAGCAATCTATCCTTTTTGCCGTTGTCCTCTTTTCAATCTCAGGGACGGAAGATTCGAACTCGCCTCCAGGATATGATAATATTTTATCAGTCCTTGTCTGAGCGAGAACTTGTAAATATCAGAGATCTCTTCTGTTTTGTGATGAGCTTGATAAATGATGTACGCAAAGCTGCCCACAAGGCTGAAAATTCTCCTTCAAAGAAGCTTAAAACATCCGACTCGAGAGCCTTGTGCTGTTGGACTATACATGACATTAATCGTGTGGAGGAAGCCATGTTCAAGGTGTTGCGTGCTGTTAGTGGGTCCACCTGGGTGAGTTATCGTGCCCTTAGAGGAGCTGTTTGTAAATCTGGTAGTCCTGAGCTTGTGGATTACTGTCTCAAAGATCTTCAGGGTAAAATGGCAGCTCCTGGCATGATTATCAATGTCAGAATTTCAGAGTCCGGTGCCATGGAGTACAGGTTAGTAGCGATGTTGGTAATTTCTGTATTTTCATCCTGCGGTTATCCCATTCAGTAAATTATGATTTAATTTATCTTGATTGTTTGCTTCTCCAGACTTGAGCCAGGAAGTGCATCCTTGCAGCTTGATGCCCCCTTGAACATTTTTCCTGTAATGCGCTACCCCTCGGAAGAATCTCTTTGGCGGGATCTCCATTATTTTTATGAATGCATGCTTAGTCCTTCAACAATGGTTCATCATGTTTCTCCTTCAAAAAGATGTCTTGTAGTTGACTCTGCTACTAAGATTCTGGATTGTAAACAGTTTTTGAAAAACTACCATCCAGAGCATTACCTTTCCATTCCTGAAGAAAAGGCCCTGCATCTTCAGTGTGAGGTGGATCTCATGGATGAATCTGAAGATGAATACAACACCAATCCTCCAACCGAGTTACTCATACTTCCACATACGGCCACTATTGCTGATCTGAAGCTCGAAGCAACAAAGGCTTTCCAAGATGTCTATTTGATGTTCAGAAGATTCCAGGCAGAAGAGCTTGTTGGCTATGGTGGTGTGGATGAATCCACCCAAATTAAGCTCTTGCTAGGTTCAACTCAGTTTGTTCAGGTTCGAGGAAGGTTCCTGGGGAAGAATTTACTGTGTAGATTCCGGATGGAAAGGGGACTCGAGAGATGGACAGTGGATTGCTTTTGTGGTGCAAAGGATGATGATGGGGAGAGAATGCTGGCGTGTGATGTGTGTGGCGTATGGCAGCACACTAGATGCTCTGGGATTCTTGACTGTGAAGCAGTTCCGTCCAAGTTTTGCTGCCACAGATGTAGACCCGGTGGTGCTCAGGTTGTAAGAATGGATGAAGGATATGTTGACGTGGTAGTTCATGTTACTGGCGAATGGTGTGACCCCCGAATGAGCCTAATGAAATCAGGGGCCCTGTAACTTTTAAGTTTGTTTCTCTAGGTCCGGGATTTAGCATTCTAGGCTGAGGGAGGACCTTCTGGTAGACGTTGGCTTTTTGGTTTTTACCATTTCTGGTTTATATTTATTTCATGAATCATGATGTTGTACATACTATAGTTTTCTCATTTACCTGTCGCTGATGACACTCAGAGCTGTTTAACCGCTGGGTCGAAGGTAGTTGTAGTTTTTGAAAAGAGAAAAAAAAGGAGAAATATAGACTGTTTTGGGCCGTAATCTTGTGTTCCTTTTTCTTTTTTTATTTGCTTGGTTTACGTTTTGCATGTAGTAATATATTCTTAAGTCCCAGGATGCTTTGTGCAGCTTGCACTAGTATAAATAAACGTACTATTTAATAAAAGAATTAGGTTCAAATTCCATTTTATATGGACCGGAACTAGATCAAGCTCGTTGTTAACTCAGCGTTAGAGTTGTGATTCTTGTCACGTTTGGGGCGGGATCTCAGGATCACTGTAAAATTTGAAACTTCATACAGTATCATTTTAATCTGATTCCAATCCCATCCCAACCTATGTGAGAACAAATGAAAAACACATGCTTTGAACACTCTCCAAATCAGGAGTCGAAATGCATAAAATGTTCAAATTTCTCAATCTTTAAATTAAATTCCCAAGAAACCTTCATAAACTATGGGTCATTACCATTAGCCCACTCCTACCTACCATCCGTGATTTTTACAAAAACACGAATAATTAGATTGTTCGGGAAAGCTAACTACTGAGTTTTATCACGCACAAAATGTCGTATACATGGCTAGTTTGTGAATTGGGTTGATTAGCGGGAATCATTCTAAAAAGGTCAAAATTTTATTATCGATAGACTAGTCAGTATCTAGGATATTGAAGATGCTCTAGAATATTCTTATAGATAATATGCGTAGATTCTGTTTGGTCTTTATAGTTCTTTTACATATATTGTTCTAGTTATTGAAGATTGTGTCTCCTAAGCCACAAATGAAGCAGGACCAATATTTACAATTGGATATATGATTTATGTTGATGAATAAACGATGATTACCGGACGCGCTCTGATTCTGATTCAACGCTCTAGTTCAGACGCACTTGTCTTTTCTCTAGTTCCTCTGATTCTTTTGGCATAATTCGCGTGTATTGTGGTGGCAAATAAAAAAAAAGGGCTTCTTACATATAATACCCTTATTAGTTCTTTTTATTACAGATAGACCCTCGTTAGCCAAACAATTACATCCAACACCCTTGTTAGATAGATTTAATTACATCTAAACCCACGAATTTGACTTTTGGCGAATTAAATCAATGTAAAGACATTTTTACCCTTGGTCAAATATTGAATTCTGACTTTGACCAAACAACTCCAATTTTCATTAATTACACATTAGCCTCAAATGTTTTTAATTTTACCAATTTGACACTTCATAATTTAATGTAAGGCATATAACTTCTCTAAATTCCAAATTTGTCCCAAATTTTATTGCAACTAAGTCCTAATAAATTTTTTATTTTAAAATATCACTCAGAAAATAAAAAATAAAACAGAAAAAACAGCAAATCGGAGCTGCACAGCTCCGATTTGCTCTGCCGCCACAACTCCGATTGACCGGAGCTCCGGCCACTGTTCTGAAAAAGGGAAGAGGAAAGGAAAAAAAAAAGGAAGGAAGAAGAAAGAACAAGGAAGGAAGAGGGAAGAAATTAAAAAGGAGAAACAAAGGGCCTAGTTGCAATAAAAGTGTTAAGGCCATGTCTGGTCTAAATTTCCATTTAGTTTGGTCAACGGAAGAAATTGATTTTGAACCCATATATAATAGATTGACTAAGAGGGAGTTAGACGTAATTAGAGTGTTTAGTAGGGGTAATAGATTAAATTTCCTAAAAAAAAAAGCTTTCTAAAGTAACCTTTTCCCTAAGTTCAAGATTGCAATTATGATTATATCCATCTAAGGTTTATGTCACTATGTAATATTGTTGTTGAGCTCTTGGGAGTTCACTTATCCAAAAACGAACAGAAAGCAATTCTGACTTGAAGTTTGATAACTTACATTAGAATTTACGAGACCATGTCATGTTCTGTGCCATTGAAACCAATCCGCATGTACAAAACCGTGTTGAGATCACTTGCTCATTTTGTTGCTATGTGGCTGTTGCTGCTGCTGTGCTAGCCGATCTGTTTCCACCTCAATCAACCAAACTTGAACTACATTCTTCATCAAAATTGTGGTCCACTATTTGTGGGCACATCTTGTCTAAGTGTCTTTGTAATATATTAAGTATAATCATGGATCATACTTTGAGTTATAAATACAATTAACAAATGCAATTAACATTCATGTATACACGTGATTTAGAAAAATTGTTTAATATAACACAACACTTAACCTAAACATAATAAGGTTATAGATCGATTATGCTTATACAATACACCCCACCTTAATAAAGAAAGGTGATGGAATTTATGTGTTTGTTTAATCGTCCTTTGTAATATGGGAACCAGCATTGCACTTAATTGGGATAGATGGAAACTTGCATCATGCTTCCCACTTTCTTTTTGACTTCTCCCAACACTAGCTGCCTTTTCTTGTAATTTTCTACCTGCAGCCCCATTTGCACTTGTACAAATCATAAACAAATACAAATACCGGTTTAATCTTGTACACATAGTGTATACTGTAACGAAATGATAAAATGTAGTATGATATAAAAGTGTTGATTAATAAATGCTAGTTTTCAAACAAATTTATCATAGTCAGATCACCATAATTAATCAAGTAAAGGTTCAATTTTATGACAAGGTCACACCAAGCATGCACATGATACAGTTCAATATGAGTACTACTTAGTTTCCCAAAACTATGTTACAAAAGAAAACTGGAAAAATCTAGCTATTAACGTGGTGAAATTCTTGTAAAAATTATATATTTTTTGGTATATGAGGAAAATGAATACCTTTCTGATCCTAATTTAGAGTATTAACAGATAATATAGCGTTTAAAAAAATCTCAACTTTCACAACACCATTAATGTGGCACGGTAAGGCTGTTATTATTCTTTTTTTCCCTGAAGTTCACACAGCTTTTTTGAGGTCAAAATTGTTAAACAAAGAATACAGTACTAAAGGAACAAGATAAAGACAATGGCGAACATAAAACTCCATTTGGGAGTTAGTGTTCTATTGGTTTCATCAGCATTGATCCATGATTAGTCACTTTTCATAACTTCCACAACCTTATGTGTTCCAAACTGTCACACAAGCACTAGCTTAATGAATGAAGTATCATTGTCAAAGAAATTTGTGTAATTAATTGGTAGATCGATTTTGATCAGTATCACTGAACCCGGCATTAACAAAGATTATTAGTGTAAGGAATTGACTAATTGCTCTTAAAACAATGAATTTTGACTAATTAAGTGGAGATTTTTATGGTCCACTACTAATTTCACTACCCAGGCATTCTTGTTCTCCCCAATCAGCTACTTACGCATATCAATAATGCACTAATCATCAACCCATTGATCACTAACGTAATTATTTAAAATGGATTAGTAAGATTTTAATTAGATAATCATGCCAAAATTACTTTATGCTTCAACAACTTTCTCCATGCATGGCAAATTCATCAGTAAAACTAGGGTCTAGATCATGTAGAATTAGTGCATATACTCCGTATGGAGGAATAAAATTTAAGGAATGAAATGCTAATTTTAAAACAATTAGAAAGGGTGGAAAGATAGAATTCGCTAAAATCTAACTATCTAACCATGCGAATTAATAGTACGGCTTACCTGACTTACATGATTCATAGAGTAGAGTGATGGATAAGCATCCAACAATGATACATGTGAAATTACACAAATTTCCTAATTATCGAATGTACAAACTTATACAATACTATACGTATTTTATTTGGTGAGTTTGGATATGTAAATTAAAAACTAAAATATACAAAGGAAATTTCGTTGTGCTTTATTTTCCTTTCTGATATGAGCAAGTCTCTTTGAAGACTATTTATTTATAAGATAAAAACATAAGAGTTACAGTATTACTTATTATCAAGATCATAGAGTGTACTTTAAAACGTACATGTTTTTCATAAATAAAAAATACATTGCGTTAACACTATAGTAGACGTTTTACTTAATACTCATTCGTTTTTTTGAATTTTATACGTTTGCTTTTGGATCGGAGTTTTATGAGGTTTATATAACGATTGTAGTGTGTTGGTTTAGTGGCAGGATCCACAATAATGTTGTGAGATAAAGATTTGCCAAAAATAAAAACGTATAAAATCCAAAAAAACGGACAAAAATGAAATACGTATAGAATCCAAAAAAACATGTTTCGTTAACCACATACGGAATATGTTTTAAGCTAAGTATAAACGGTGTGCCAAGAAACTATCAGCGTTATCAAGTTGAAGATATTGTATTTTATTTTTTTTCCTTTGTGAAACTCTATATTCCAGTATCCGTGCAATTAACATAGATTAATCCTTAATCCCTTAATTAGTCAAACTTTTCCGAAAAATTAAAACCGACCCTTTCCAAGTTTCCATGCATGTCCACTAGTATAAATATGCACATAGCATTCTCCACAAAGCTCACAAGTCACTTCAAGCCTTCTCATCACTATACCTACCCCTCTATTCATCTCTTCTATAGACACTAACTAATTCAATATGATGCTGATCCAACCAGCTTCCAAACTTGTGCACAAGGTCATCTACAGTCTTGTTGCAGTGATACTGTTACTGGACATGATAGAAAGTGGATGGAGATATGGAGTAGTTGATGGCCTTAGCATGAACTACTACACGATGATGAGATGTCCTTTCGCAGAGGGCATTGTAAAGAATGCTGTCAACAGGGCTTTGCAAGCTGATCCTACCCTTGCTGCTGGCCTTGTTAGGATGCATTTCCACGATTGCTTCGTCGAGGTAAACTCATTCATTACTCATATATGATCCAAGGTTCATGTTTATGTTACAACTTTTCTTGGTTGCTTACTTGTGCATGATTTTGTTGTCAATAGGGTTGTGATGCATCAATCTTGATCGACTCTACAAAAGATAACACAGCGGAAAAAGACTCGCCTGCTAATTTAAGCTTGAGGGGATATGAGATAATTGATGCTGCCAAGCAGGACTTGGAAAAGATGTGTCCTGGAGTTGTTTCTTGTGCTGATATTGTGGCTATGGCTGCAAGAGATGCTGTTTTCTTTGTAAGAAATCTATTGAATGATGTTCTATTGTAGCTAGAAAAGTGTTACTTGGAAAAAATTGACATGCATGGTTTTGTTTTTCAGTCAGGTGGTCCAGTTTATGGTATACCTTTGGGAAGAAAAGATGGTAGGAGATCTAAGATAGAGGACACGGCTCGGCTGCCTCCTCCTACGTTAAATAGTACTCAGCTCATCGACATGTTTGGCAAACGTGGATTCACCGTTCAAGATATGGTTGCTTTATCTGGTAAATACTTGGTTCGGTTTTTACATGTTATGCATAGACCTAATTGTGGTTGAAATTTATCCGCATCACTCGTGGTTGTAACTTGTGATGATACTTGTAGGGGCTCATACACTAGGAGTAGCAAGATGCTCATCATTCAAAAGCCGGTTGAGTACTACTGATCTGGATCCGACTCTAGACACGCAGTTTGCAACTTCACTGTCGAAAACCTGCAGTGCAGGTGACAATGCTGAGCAGCCCTTTGATGCCTCCAGAAACACGTTCGATACCAACTACTTCAATGCTCTACAGATGAAAAAGGGAGTCCTATTTTCCGACCAGACACTGTTTGCTAGTGGTAATACACGAGGGATCGTGAATGCCTACGCGATGAACATGGCATTCTTCTTCATGGATTTCCAGCAGGCCATGGTGAAGATGGGAAAGTTGGATGTTAAAGAAGGTAATCAGGGTGAAGTAAGAGACAACTGCCGCAAGATCAACTAATGTCAAATGTGAATGAATCCAGTGTTTCTTGCACTTATAAGCTACTGTACTTTATATGTTTAGCTACACCAATTACTTTGTGTAACACTGTAAGTCTGTAACAATAGGATTTGGGTGTATGTTTGTTCAAAGTGGTGCAATAATATTTTGTTCCAGAATGGAAATCAATGATTCTGCTTCTGCTCCTTGTACTCTCTTCTATACAAATGATGCAGCGTATGGTATGATATCCATCCTTAGCTGCTTGATCCCCTGGTATATAACGCATTATAACAGGTCTAATAGCACGAACGAAAGATGTCAGAATCCACAGAACTATAACCTGTCAAGAATATCATATATATGTTCATGTCCTGAACTTCTCTTCTCACAAAGTTATGGCCTAACTGCTAGCCTACAAACTTTGCTCCATTTACTGAGATTCTGAGAAACAGAACCTAAGCTCCTTGTAACAAACATTCAAAATCAATAAAGCTCACATGTTCATTGGTTAATCTTCTTGTGGTTTATATTGTGATTGACCTACTGCAGAACAGTGACAAATTCACGCTCTCACCTCTCACTTTCGCCCTCATCTACATGACCTAGTTAGCTTCCTAGCATACATCCCCTGTCTCTAAAAAGGTCATTGACAGGTTTTATCTTGTATTGTAATGGAAACCAGTAGAATTTGCACTAGCATGGCCTTTGCCAATATACATTCCACTTTCTTATTGACTTCTGGCTCACAGCAGATTTTCTTATAATTTAGCTTCAGCTACCCCATTAGCACTTGTAGAAACAATAATATATATGGTGCAATGCCCAAAAAATTTTCGTAATGAAGGGTAAGGCTGAGGCAGGATATATATTTAAAAAAAAAAAAAAACAATTGGCTTCGCCCGGGCTCGAACCGGAGACCTTCAGTGTGTTAGACTGACGTGATAACCAACTACACCACGAAACCAAGTTGTTAACACTCTTAAGAGTATATTAAACAAACAATTTACAAGCATCCACCAATTAACACTAAGTAGCTAAAGCCATTTGAAGGGGCCTAATTCCACTGCTATAGATCACGTCTCTTTTTATAGCAAATGAAAGACCAACTACTACTTGACAAATGGGCTAAACATTGTAGTATGCAAGCTGCATATATATGTTGGAGTATGTGCTTTTTTGAATTTAGATCAAGAGTTTTAGCATCACACGTCTCCATTTCAAAAAATGGATGATTCGACAGATTGGTAGCTCCAAAGTCTAAAACCTTGATAGAACGGTGTCTGTTTATTCATGGTGAACATAGCACATGGAATTTCGGAAGAAGCTAAAAGGGAAGAAGATGACTACAAAATCAAGATCCTGTGACGTCAAATAAACTCAACAATGCATGTTCCATTTGTCCCTTGAACAAACCACCACAAGATTTTTACAAACATCCAAAGCACAGAATTTACATGTAGACATGTCCATTGGAATGATAATTCTTCCCAATACACTTTACTTCGAAAACCTTATATTAAATGCTGAGGAGATTGTTCACAATAGTTGAAGCTAGCAGCAGTTGATTACTCTTCAAGGCTATTATGGGAAATGCACTCCTCCTCTAATGCCCGAATGAAGTTCTCCTCATCATCCTCATGAATTCGTCTACATTCACTTCACCATCTCCTGCATATTTCACACCAAATTAAAACATGATCACTCCGAGAAGATGTTTTAATAGTATAAGCTTATTTTCATAAATTACTTCAATCACATTAAAGACAAGGAAAAGAAAGGAAACCCCAATATTTGTTATTGGTACATCAAATAAGAAAGGTTGGCCAAGTAACACCCCAAAATCCAAAGCATATTCACCAATGAAATTAGTTGAAAACCATGATGATGCGAAGCCTCAAGACAAGTTTAACAATAGTAACTGTCGGGGCAACTCAACCAAGCATCACCAGTTCTAACTTCTGGAAGGTCGGTCATATCTCACAATGTTGAAAGTTTCCAAGAACATGAGTTATTTTCCAGAAAGGAGTTGGTTAAATATGAAGACGAACACATTATTCTCTCTACAATTCCATAAAAAACTCGTTTCAACTCTCAACAAATGTTGAAATACATGTAATTCACAAAGAAAGCAAGTGAACATTTATTCCTCAAGTCATTGCAGGTCCCTCCAAGTCAGAGATGGAAGGAATTTTCATAAGAAATATTCCCAAGTGTTAATTGCAGAAGAATTCCAGAATTTTGAGGAACTTCATGTATGAACAGGATCTGCCTAACCCCTCTCCTTTCCTTTTACAGAAAAATAATTTTGAAGAATGTGTGAAAAGGTGCATAAGGAAGAACTTTGGTTGATTGATTAGAACAGAAAGTTAACCCAAGGTATTTCCTATAAGGTTCAGCTGACTTGCTTTGTTTTTTACACACTGATTGATGCAGTTTTAGACTTTGATTGTACTTGTCTGTTCAATGATAATTCATAATAGAAACAAAAGCAATCAGATAACGAGCAAATGCTGAAGTAAAAGAAATAATAGAGCAACTTACGGTCTCGATCTGCTTCATCAATCATGTCTTGAATTTCTTTTTCAGTGAAGGGTTCACCCAACTCCTTTGCTACACGCTGTATGTCTGCAGCCGAAATCTTCTCCTGAAGAAGCACATGTTAGCACTTATCAGTATTAAAAGTGACATGCTGTAATTAATTAACACTAGAAACTCACATTTTTGTCAAGGTCAATTATGTGAAAAGCCTTCATAAGCTCTTCTTTGGTGTCCCTTTCTCCGAATTTGGCAGTCATCATGTGACAGAATTCGTCAAAGTCAATTGCGCCACTACCATCTTTATCAACTTCAGCTATCATTTGAGTGATTTCCTGCAACACAAAATAAATAAGACCAAAAGTAAGTCTTTGGCATGATATAGAAGTGGAAATCATATAGGATACTGTAAAAAATACTCTGAATCTGAAGAATGCAACATAAAAGTTTCAACATCAAATTATCATTGGCCAATGCTCTAAACCTCTAGAGTTACAAATATAGCCCGACTTAACCCATCAACCACTGTGTGCAAATTCAACTATCTACATGGAAAATTAAAGCCATATTTGAAGCTTCTGAAAGCCCTTAAGATGGAATATCTGAAGTTGCATCTTGGGACAGAAAGGTTGCAGACATCAGTTTATTACACAACTTACATGTGCAGTGCAAATAAGATTCTACATATACAAAATGTCTCCATTGGTAATTAAGACGTTAGGTTCTAATGCCCAACGAACAATAATTAACAAACTTGGCAGCATAGAATTGAGTACTTTTAAGACTATGGTGCACTGAAACACTATTCATCATTCTCCAAGCTAGAGAGTCACTGAACACATAAGTAACCAAATAACTATCCTTCATTATGTATCGATGTATTGTTTTTCTCACTAAAAAGCAACGTAAGGGCAATGAGATTACGGACTAACCGAGTTGTGAGTAATAACTAATGAGGTGGAAGTTAAGTCTAATGCTCAATTTCCAATTATAAAGACAAAAGGAACATATTTGAAAAGAAAAAAAAAAAGAAGCTTTCATACTAGTCATTTGATTACCTCCTCTGACATCTCAAAACCAAGAGCCCTGCAAAGAAAACCAAGTGTTAGTTACTACTCCTCCACAGCAACAGAATTAAGGAATTAATGCATTAACAAAGTTTTTCACATTACCTCATTGCAACATTCAACTCCTTGGCATCAATAGTTCCTGCAAGGGTTAAAAACTTAAAATTTAGGAAATAAAAACTCAGTAATAAAAAAGAAGAAAAATGTAATCTCATGATATTTAGAGTAGAGAGGTATTTATTATTTAGATACCAGAGCCATCAGTGTCAAAGAGCTCAAAAGCTTCTCTAATCTCCTGCCTTTTCTGTTGGGTTAATCCATGAGGGCGGCCTCTAGGCTTATCTATCCTGGACGAGACTCCTCTGTAAATGGATGACTGCAATAATGAAACGGGAAAAAACAATAACAATTAATTAAAGAAAGCAAAAAGGGAAAGAAGGATACTCACTCATATAGAACAGATCAAAGTTTGTTAACTTGAAGTCGAAGCATAATGACTTACAATTGAGTCTGAGTTCAAGTAATTCACTATATTAGGGGAGTGTATGTATGTAGCAGATCAAATGACAAGTGTTGAACCTAATTCTAATGCTCTCTCATCCATGGGATAGTTTTGGTTTTCAGAAAAGCAATCATATCATAAATAAAGCAAGATGGGGAATTAAAATACAGAAATACAGCCGTTTCAAAAAAAACAATCCAGAAATACATACAAATCAAATCAGGATTGAATTGAAGATGGCAACAGATGCATATAGATATATTGGGCAAAAAGATAACATATAGATAGAATTGAAGGTTGTAGCTGTAAGTAAGTAAGTATTACCATGTCTATGGATCGATCGATCGAAGAGAAACTATGCTGCCTTGCTTGCGATTTTCCGAGCACGCGTAGGGGGGAGAGGGAGAGGGATAAAATTGTCTGTTGCCCTTGGCGTTGCACTACTTTTCTCAAGGAAAAAGAAACGTGAGACTAATATAAAAATTACAGAGCTAATATAAAAAATAAATATCTCACCCTTCTTAACGCTTTCTTTTCTTTATTTCACACAGCACCAGAGCGCCTTTTCTCACCGCTCACGTCACCATATAATCAAATCGATCGATTCAGTACAGCACCGGTTTCTTCTTCACAGCTCCATTTCCGTCCAGCTCTTGATCAATCGATTCGATTCTGGTGCTTTCTTCAATTGACTGTAATTGGTAAGATTTTATTTAGGGTTTAAGATTGGGATTTAAATCGGGTTTTTTTCATGAACGAAAAAATTGGGATGATTGGGAGAAAAAAGCTAGGCGTTTGCTGTGGAGCTTAGTTATTTGATATTGCTAATTAAGTGCTCGGATTACTTATTATTTCATGTATGTTAATGTGCAACTTAGTAGGCCTGTAGGGGAAATATGCTAAATTAATTGGCTCTTGTCTTCATTCCTTGTTATAATTCATGTTTGAAACTGCTTTATGTTAATGTACTCTAATACTGTATAAAAAACAATTAAGCAAATATGAAGTTATAATGAACCTAATGAAAAGTACACAGCCTTATTCATTATGATTTTATTTGTAGGCAAACCTGAGATATAATGGTTGGATTCAAGAATAGATACATGGTGATGGAAGTTTTCCTTGATCCCACCAAAGAATACTCAACTGATGAACCTATCATACTCACTCAATTCAACTTATCCAAGGCCATTAAAGATAGCATTCTCATCAACTTTGGTGAATGTGGCCTAGCCTCCTCTCAGGCTTCATTTCAAGGTGCGTGCAGTTCAATGGCTAATTGGCAACCTATTAGTACTTGTATGAAGGATACTGTCATTTTAGATGCTCAATTTCTGAGATGGTTTATCTTTGCTGTGTACTGTGTAGTCAAGTATGTGAATCCTATCACTAAAGTCTGCATTTTTCGGACGTCAAGAGAGGACTATCAGATGGTCTGGGCTGCAATTACTATGGTTAAGAACATAGGAAGCTGCCCTGTGGTCTTCAACCTGCTTGATCTAAGTGGTGAGGCTCTTTAAATGTGGCAATTCATTTATTCGTTTTATAAAGTTGGTCCATCTGATGTTTGATTGGGGTTCGTTAAGGCCAACATCAATCCTAGTACATACCAATCCAAGGAACATAGAAACAGATACCATTTAGTTAGGATGTGGATACATAGAAGATATGTGTAAGTTTAGGATGTGTTTACCATACATGACGAAACTAATAGTTAGAAAAGCATACTATCATATTTCAGTTTCAAGTTACAAGTTGTTAACATAAAAATAAAATAAAAAATCACACACAAGTACACCTTAGCAGTTAGCAGTAGATAGACATAAAATTTCATTTTGTGAGTTGAAATGTTGAAGAATCTATTTTGGTGTTAGCTTCTGCATTCCTGCTCTTGAAACTCGATTTTTATTTTCACTTTGATGAATTAATGAAGGTATTTCATCTGCGTTTCAGTTATTTATGGATTATAAATTTTTAATTGCTATAGGTGCTTCAGTTGTGCATTATGTCTGTGGTGCTACTGTGTTTTAGACTTTTAACAGCTATAAATGGTACTATTTAATTGCTGGTTCACTATCATCTCTTCAGGAAGCATCAAGGCCTGCAAAAACTCTGCGTTGAAGTGTGATGAGCTGAAATTTGAACAGTATAAATTATTGGCCAAGGACCGCCTCACAGATGATTCCATTAAACACATGCAAAACTGCATTGAGAAGATCAGAGTCTTGGAGCACTAAAACTGAGCCTGAGCCAACTGGCGTCTTTAATTAGTCTCCATTCTCTGCAATGTACAGTACTCCATCCGTCCAAAAGGATGAGCTTAATAGTGTTTTGGAACTCCAAAATGTTGTTTTAGTCGTAAAATCAATAGGTCAAGTTACAACTGAGTACTTTCAGCTGACAATGTTTTAGTTTAACTTTCTAATTTGCAATGGAAACTATGCACGTTTGGTTCGCCTATTGTATTTTTGGATCATTAAATTATGTAGTTATAGTTGTATGACATTTGAAGTTTATGTAGACATGATTACAGTTCCTATACCGTCAGGCGTAAACCTACGGCTCAGGTTCTGATTTTAAACTTTGGAACCATGAAAAAAGCAGCGTTTGCATGTAAGGATCAGAAAACTCACTCGACTAAAAAAAAAAAAATCTTATTACACACATTCCCACTTAGTGTTTACTCTATTTGTGATGCATGTAACACTCTAAAAAAGCCTTCTATATATACTGAATGATCAGCTGCAGATGTAGTAATTAAGGGTTGGTTCGAGCAAGTGAGAGATGGTGATTGGGTTACCTCATTTGATTGTTGTAATTGATTAGTCGCTGGAGTAGATGTAGAAATTGGATGGTCGGAAATTTTACATTGGACTTGATAAATAGAAAGAAAGAATGGTGGAGATTGGAAACAGAAATTAAATATTATGAAAAATTATGAATGCCCATTTGCTTAGTTGTGATTTACTCGAGGTTAATAAAATTTATTATAGGTCCACTATCAATATTATCAAATCCACTACTCAATCAATGATTTTAATTCGAAAGATATGATTATCTCACCTATTGTATTACAAGTGCTTTAGACTAACTGGTGTATAAATAGAAGTACTCATCTAGATTCTAGTCACTACAAACATAATAAGTAATAAACTCTTTGCACTCCTATCCTCAATACTAGTGCAAATTGTTATTGAGCTATAGTTTTCCTAAAACAATACAAAGTCACAAAAATGTTTCATACAATTGCATACAAAAATTACAAATGATCAACTAGAGGAGTGAAGTGTCAACAAATGAAAATATCAAGGCTTTAAGTGAAACTTTAAGAATATTGGAGGACATTTGCGAAATCTTAAGAACAAAGTCTTAATTAGTTGTGTGAAGTTGATATACTACTATACAGTCTAAAGTCTAAACCGAAACCAGATCCAGGAGAATCACTATGGAGAAGATGAACATGGCGTTCGAGAAGGTGAAAATGCTTGTCGGAATGGAAGTTGATGAAGAAGAACAGCTTCCGGAAGAATCATCCTTCATGGACGACTTCAATCGCAATTGCACTTTGTCAACCAAACAGGTTCGATTCCATTTTCTTCAATTTCGTCCAATTAGTCACTGATTCTATGATGATTAGCTCAATTAACTAGTACTGCGTTGAGTTCAGTGTAATGCGGTCTCTAGGACTGTGATTAGTGGGTGGTAAATAAGATATTCATGTGAATTTCTGTTGAACACCAACTGTTCGATGAAATGCCTGGCGGAAGTTTTGAGATTATGTTGATAATGGGCTCTTTTATTGCAGAGGATGTATGGTTTTGCAATATGCTTGGCTTCTGGCATTACATTCACACTGTTGGTAAGTTGATGTATCTGTGAACAGTTTAGCAGAAAAGGAAAGAAGGGGATATTGATTGGGTGCACTCAATTGATCAATGCCTTATTGTATTTGACAGTCTATGCTTGTGTTCTTCAATCCCATCAAATTTGGAATAACATTCTCCTTTGGCAACCTGCTTGCTCTCGGAAGGTTTGTTTCTAGTATTATACTACTATTACCGGAAATACAATTACTCATAGTAAAATTTCAATAGAATATCATCATTGTTGAGAGGTATCATGGTGTATGATGAGAATTGATATTGTACAAATATACAGATCAGATCATCTGCATTGAGTCTCGTAAACTGGAAATAGATGTATCGGTGTGAAATTATTTGGGTTTCTAATAGAGGTCAATTCAGGGCATAGGCATTCGCTCATTTACCTAAGACTTTCTGAGGCACCCCATCAGCAAATTTCAACTATAGAGTTTTAAGCAGCTAACTTGAGTCCTTTTTTTCTTTTCCGTGACAGCACAGGATTTCTCATAGGCCCCAAAAGACAAGTGACGATGATGCTTGATCCAGTTCGAATATATGCTACAGCTATATATATTGCTAGCATCATAGTTGCTCTCTTTTGTGCAGTATATGTGAGTCATCTGGTTCTAATTGTTTTTTGACGTTTTGATATCCATGCTATAGTATTTGTTGTTTTCTTGTGTCTTACACTGTGTCATTTCTTTCGGTTAGGTCCGGAACAAGCTATTAACATTCCTTGCTATCGTGCTGGAGTTTGGGGCTCTAATTTGGTATGTAATGATAGCTATTATCTTTCCCCCCTGAATAGTATAAATACTACATAGGCGTTCATGCTGTTTTGACCACCCTTTATTTTTCACTGGATTAGGTAGGATGAAGAGCCTTTTTATAGCTTGCCCACATGTCTACGGCATGCTGTAACTAACCAAACTTTGTACATTTTGAGAAAAATTAATTTCAGTTTGACCAAAGGCAACAGATTATACAGTTTATAAATGTTGGATTATTTTTCACCCTGCATCTTATATAGTTGTCACACTAGGGTATGGACTGAGTTTCTTGCATGTGTGAAGTCATAACATATTGTAAAGTCCAAAATTATATTATGAGTCTTATGATTCAGAAAGGATTGTATGAAAACACACTTGCAAAGTTGCTATTGCAGCTTACCTTCTGATTTAGAAATAGAGTAATAGACAGAAACCCCCCTAATATTTACATGATAAATCTCTTCCAAAACTCCAGGGGCTTTTTTGCAGCATAGAACAATGCAATTTGCCACACTATGTTATTAAAAGCACAGAGACCCCAATGGCCCAATTGCTTCCACAATGAGAGTACTGAAACGTAGGGTCCCTCTGCTTCTTCCATAACATAGGGTCATTGTCAGATTGCAATGTTCTTGAAACATGGGGCCATGTACTGTTTCAATCATACTAATAAAGTTCCCAAAAAACCCAAGTTTATTCTGTTGTTGAGTGTTGTAGTATTCCATGCAGATTGAATGATTCCTTATACCTACATGGCATATTGCTAATTATGGTCATATGGTCCTTGTACTTGGTGTCATTTAATACAAAAGTGTATATGTCTTAATACTTGGTGTCAACCGATTCAGAGTACAGAGTTTCTATGAATGCTGTTTAAGCTAAATGTTGTTGGTCTCATTTGTGATTTAACAGGTACAGCTTAAGCTACATACCTTTTGCAAGGTCTATGGTTTCAAAGATCATGACAGCATGCTTTGACACAGAATTTTAGTCCATGGTATGCTGCTTGTGAATTCTGTACTGTGTGCATGGAAGTTCGCCAAATCAAAATGATGTTAGTAATGTTTGGTACGCTAGGAAAGATGTGGTTATCGAGATTCTATCGGTTACTTAGAGCAAGTATATGCTGTTGTGAGGATGGATTGTTGTGTTTTTTGAAGCTGATTTTCTGCTCATAGAGGAACTTGTTAACACAGGATATTGTAATATTCTCCAGACATTTAACCATGATGTACAACCAATCAGTTTGGTCCTTGATGGTCACAGACTCACAGTAAATGAAATCAACAACGTTTAATAATTTGGTTACCGTGTCTACTAATTCAACCTACTTTCCGTCCCATGATGTTGATAATGATGATATTTCTTATTCTTATGAATTGTGTTCCTTTTTCACTGTTTATTTATATTTTATAAGCACTAAGATATTTCTGTGTCTTCAAGGAGAAATCACACACTAGGTTTTGGGAATAGAAGCAGATTTATTGATCCCACCCACTGGGTTGAGATTTGTTTTGGCTAAGCTTGGTTGGTGTTTCTATTGGTAGAAAATAATAGAGAGATGTTGTGCCTGCATAACCCTCCCATTGTTCCCATATGTAAGTTATCCTCCCCAGATAAAACATGAACAAGTGAAAAGTTCGAGTGAATTCGTGCCTATTATCTTTTACATTCTGGATACCCTTTCTATTGCCTACCTTTTGCGCCTCTAGGCCCTCTCCTATTTCTATTGCCCACCTTTTGCGCCTCTAGGCCCTCTCCTATCTTCACTCTCAATCTCAATCATAAATCTTTCACTTCAAAAGAAGGAGAAAACACTACTCAGTGATTACCAGAAAATCCATTTATACACCTATCCAAAACTATAAATCTGGATTCTCAACCCAATTCAGTCAAAACTGAAAGTCCAAAAATCTAAACTTCAAACCTGTAAATGGAGCGCAAAACCCTTCCTGTGTTTGCACAATTTCATTTCACACTTCTAGCGCATGAGTTTTTTTGCACAATCCTATTTCTCTTCATTTTTTTTATTTTTTTATTTAATTTTAAAATTAGAAGGATCAACACAGGACTTTGTTACTCCAAATCTTTATTCAATTTTCTAGCCAGCTCCATTTAAATATACCTTACTCTGCTCCATCTCGCAATTCAGAAATGAAGTGAACATCTTAAAAACCAACACATTTCCAGCAAAACAGAAATTAAGCAACAGAAATCAAGATTCAAGAGTTCAAAGGATTAGCACTTTTAGAACAGTTTTAAATGTCCAACAGAACCAGAAAAACCAAACCAACAACTAACATTATTTATGTTTCACCATCAACTTTTCAGCTAGATAGAGACCTATGGGAAATGATTCAATGCTGCTTACTTGCATGATACTTGTTGTTGTGCATCCAGACCTTGAGAACTTTCCTCCTGATGCCAATCTCCTCGCAAAACTTCTTCACCTCCGCATCACTAGTTTCATGAATCTTCCAGCCAGATTTCTCAGCGAATTGTTGCATCTTTTCTTTCTGTTCCGGAGTGAACTTGGTCCTGAATCGTTTCCTCACAGTGACCGTTCCCTCCTCCCGGTTAACCGGAATTTGCACAGCCAGGCCAGGGGCTGGGGTGGTGGTGGTGAATTGGGGAGGGGGACAGCAAAAGGTATTGGCACATGGTTTAAATATTACCTGGCGGTGAAAATTGCGGTGGCAATTACACGCACAGCAAATGAGCGCCTCAATGGTGCCCTCTTCTCCACCCCCCATGAACTCTCCGCAGCCATCAGTGGCATGGCCCCCTACGGCGGTTGCATGGTTCTTTAGGCACTCCATATACCTCACTGTACTGGAGTGTCTGTACGGTGCACTTCTGTTCTGAGCGTCCTGTTGAATGCTGCCATTCGCAGCACGTTGTTGTTGTTGTTGTTCTTGTCCAGCACGAGGTGAAATTTGGGATGAGATGTTGCTCATGGTCGTTATTTAGGAAAATTTCTGTGAATGAGATGAAGATGGTTTCAGGAAATGAAAATGAATCTAGTAGAAAGTGGTTTCAAGAAATGAGAAGATGGTTATGAGGGAAATGCGATACAGCACAGAGAGTGCAAAAAGCAGATTAACTTTGTCTCGTTTCTATCTGCTGGAGAAAGCAAAACAGGTAGAGTTAGATTTATAGGGATGCTTGGAGTGGAAGAGAGATTAATGAACTTTTAGTAGAGAAACGTTTAGGCATGGCTTACATTTGTTTGCATTTGCTCACACTTACCAGATGGGCAGTTTCAATTGCTTTTTGTTCGCTTCCTTCTTTATTAATTGCTCCCGGTTGAACTGGCGACCTGGAAAGCGCAGTTTTCGATTGAACTGGCGACTCGAATTCGTGAAGTAAACCTTGACGTTTCTAATATTATGTCTGATCATTTAAGCACAATTGTGTAAATCTGTTCTAGCTGGATTTGCAGAATTGTACTACTGAACAGAGCAAAAGCAGAGTCAATTAATTGCAGTTTAAAAGCAATGGAAAAAAGTTCAGCAGCAAAAGGTTGGCGTTTAATGAAGAAGTTGGTTGATGCAGCCATGCACGAACATTGACTGTGAACAGCAGAATCAACATGTAGTAATTACTACTACTGTTTAGCCTTTTTGTTTTCATGTTCACTGTACTAATAGTAAGTCGTGCTAAGCGTTTGTCTTAGATGAGTGATGGCCATAGATTCTGTAATTGTTGTTGAGAATAGTTGTGTGTGTTTGTCCTGAAGTAGGAATTCATGGTGTGTCTTGATTTGCTCACGCATTTCTACAATATGACCATTTAATCTCTCACGAGGGATATGAGCTCTTGTGTCTAATTTTTGAGTATGTACTTAGATTGCATAGATAGACTGCTAGTATATCTCTTCGCTTTACGCTCAAATCTCGCTAGTGCGATTTTAGAGCGAACATGCCCTATTGTTCGCTCTAAGAATTTATATAGTGCGCTTTAAGACAAGATTCAAAATTCTAAAGTCCGCACCCTTGTCCTATTTTTCCAAAATCCATCAATCCATTCCACGAAATTCCGGTGCCGGAATTTGGAGTACGTACTTAGATCACATAAGAGCGCTTGTAGACCCCTTCACTTTACGCTCAAATCTTTCTCGTGCGATTTTAGAGCAAAAAGTGCGCTCTTGTTCGCTCTAAAAATTTATATAGCGCGCTCTAAGACAAGATCCAAAATTCCAAAGTCCAAACCCTTGTCCTATTATCCCAGAATCCATCAACCCATTCCACGAAATTCCGATGCCGGAATTTGGAGTATGTACTTAGATCACATAAGAGCGCTTGTAGACCCCTTCACTTTACGCTCAAATCTTTCTCGTGCGATTTTAGAGAAAAAAGTGCGCTCTTGTTCGCTCTAAAAATTTATATAACGCGCTCTAAGACAAGATCCAAAATTCCAAAGTTCAAAACCCTTGTCCTATTATTCCAGAATCCATCAACCCATTCCACGAAATTCCGGTGCCCAACTTGGATTATGTGCTCTTCTCTTTAATATATTAGCATCTTCGTGTGGGTTCTAAGCTTTTACAAAAATAAACACCTCTGAGGAAATATGTAATGATAGTTGGAGATAAAGATTTTGAAATGTGTGCAACTATGGTTAGTGAATTGAAGTCTAGTTTTTTCAATTATATGGTGTGTGTAGGACTCTAGATGCTTAGTATATTAACAAGTGCGACTTACTAATACTGAGATATACTATTATTTTGTGGGAAGCAGTTGGATTTTGATGAACATTGGTTAATTGATGTAATGTGTTGTGAAATTATCTACTAGCATCTATCTTTAAATATTCATTAAATTATTTATTTATTAATCATTGTTCTAAGGCGCTTTTGTTCTATTGTTTTTGTTTTTTATGTGTTTTCGCTCGCGCTCTCGCACTACATGATGTACCTTTCATGATTTGTGGGGCCAATATATCATTTAAGAGGGTCAATGACCACTATATATTAATCCAAAATGTTAAGGTTTTGACTTGCAAGGGATCGGAAGGTTACAAGTAACATCATAGCGTTGAACGAACCCAAATACAAATTGGATGCGGGTGGTTGGCAAGGTAAGATGAGGACGTTGCACACTATATAAACGAGTGATTATACGACCCAAAGTTTAAGATTTAAAAAATTAATTATGTTACACATGTCAATAAGGTGCACCTTTTATATGTATTGGAATTCACCTATAGTATTTTAAAAAGTTGCTATCATGGATTACTACATCAGTCCAAAAAGGTTAGGTTTTGGTTTGCAAGAAATCGGATAGTTATAAATAGCATTAGCAAACAAAACCAATCCGACATTGGGTGCGGGTGGTTGGCAAGGCAAGATGAGGACGTCGGACCTTAGAGGAGTGTTTATATGACGACTCGAAGCTTAAAGTTTAAAAAATTAATAATGGCTATACATATTAATAAGTAATAAGGTTCACCTTTTTTTCTCTGAAATCCATGATAATTTCAAGAGTTGTGTTCAACGTAGACCTGGCAAAATCTATCCGGATTCGAACCGATTCGAAATCCGAAGTCTCACCCGAAATACTTTGGTCAACTATCCGAACTTTGACCCAAAATTCGATCCGAAATCAATCTGAATCAATTTGATCTGAACTCATCCGATCCGGTTTGCCTTCGCCACCGGTTTTGATTTCCTTTAATCTCACTTAATTTTTTGGGATCGTATAATTAACCTTTAAAAATTAAGCGTGTGCAATTAAGTATCTTCTGAAATGGTATTTTTATTGTGCATTGAAACCTTCTGCACGAATGGGGACATGGGGAGAAAAAAAGAAAAGAGAGTTGATGGGTTTCTCTCCCTTTTAGCATAGCGGCCCCAGTGGGAGGCTTGCATGACGAGCTTTTAGTTCAGTGGTAGAGCGCGCCTCTGATAATTGCGTGCGTTGTTCCTGGGGTGTAAGGGCTCTCGGCCACATGGATAGTACTCAATGTGATCATTCGCAACTGACGCTAACATGTGGATCATCCAACTCACAGATAGATTTAGGAATGGGAGACCGAGTTTGGGGTGGTGTTTCTGAAAAATTGCTACTACTATCTATGAAATATTTATTTTTAAATGTTTAGAGGGTCTCGGGTTAATTCCGGCTTTGAGATTCAAGATCACTAAGTTCAGGATTGCTAAGGTTGTTTCTTATGTGTGACAGATCATTCTACCACCTGACCAGTCGTAACTTTCTGGACCGAGGCAAGGGGGCGCCGGCGGGTTCAGTGATAGGGGAGGGCCACAGCAAAAAGGATTGGTGCAAGGTACTATAATCCTTCACTGTTCCGTTTTGTTGCCGTTTTAAAGGTACGACTGATCATTAAGTAATTGTAAATCATGGTGGAAAAATAATCAACTCTAGTGAACTATGTTCCATCCTGCGTCGATACTTCAAGATTCAGGATCAGGACTAGCTATGTTTATGAGTAAAAAAAATTGTGACCATTTTGTAGTCAAATCATGTTCTATCCTGACAAAGCAAGTAAATTAAACGCTACTTGTAATCAATCACACAAACACAATAAATTTAACATCTAAACAACCAACAAGGCAACAAATCTAAAATAAAACAGGATTCAAGTAACATTAAGATCCATCAGTTCAAAACATTAATTAGCAGCATAAAAATACAATAAGAAGATTTAGTCTAAAAGGGCACAAATACAAGAAACTAAAGTTGAGTCTGAACAACAAATAGCTTATTAATGAAAGACATCTCAACACTTCTTATTGGGATGATACTTGTTATTGTGCATCCAAACCTTGAGCACTTGCCTCTCAATGCCAATCTCTTCACAGATTCTGCTAACCTCAGGATCACCAGGTTTCGGAATCTTCCAGCCAGATTTCTCTGCAAAGCTGTTCAACTTCTCCTTCTGTTCTGCAGTAAACTTTGTCCTGTACCGCTTCTTAGGCCTGACAGAACCTTCCTCCACCTGATTAGCCATAACCTGCTGAACTGGGTAGGTGACAGGAGGGTGGCAGCAAAAGCGATTGGTGCATGGTTGAATTATTACCTGGCGGTGAAAGTTGCGGTGACAATTGCACACGCAGCAAATAAGTGCCTCGATGGTTCCCTCTGGCCCACCTGCCATGAACTCTCCGCAGCCATCAGTGCTGTGGCCACCTGTCGCGGTTGCATGGTTCTTTAGGCACTCCATGTACCTCACGGTTTTGGAGTGCCTATAGGGTGCCCTCATGTTCTGATCCTCCTGGCGATTGATGCCATTGACAACTGGTGATTGTTGTTGGTTGGCAAGGAGGGGAACTTGCGTTGAGATGTTGTTGTTGCTCATGGTGATGATTTCTTCTTCTTCTGTTGGTTTAGCGGAATGTTTTGTGAATGAGAAGAAGATGGTCTAAGTGACATAAAAAGTGCGAAACGACAGATTAAATTTGTCTGATGTTCTTCTTCTCTATCTGTAAAAGAAAGCAAAAGAGGTATGAGGGAGGATGCTGAGGCTGGATGTAAGACTTTTGTACAGAACTTTAAGGAGAGAAGAAACATTTAGTGAGGCATGGCTTACATTTGTTCGCATTCGCTTTGTTTTATGAGCTCACACTACCTGCTGCAGTTTCGATTCCTTTTTGTTCTCTTTCGACAACATTAATTACTCCGCTTAACGTTTTCTTGCGACTTTCTGTTTGAACTTCGATTGTTGAACAGAGAAAAATGCGCAGAGTTAAGCACTAGCAGTAGCAGTAGATGTAATAGTTAAAGGCAATGAATGAAGAACTACATCTACATGAGCATGCAAAAAGCTGGCGTGTATTGATGCATGAATGAATTATTTACTTACTGTAGTAAGTAATTAAGTTACTACTACTACTACTACTCAACTGATTTAGCTTCTGTTGTGGAATGTAGCAAAGCATTTGTCTTTAATGGCCATAGAATCAGTAATTGCTGGTGAGAACAGTTGAATACGTTTGTCCTCAAGTAGAAATTATTAATGCATTGGCTTCATTTGCTCACGCATTTCCACAATGCTACCATTAAAACTCTCACGAGAGATGAGACCTGGCTCATATAAATGAAGTGTTTGAAATACCAGTGCTCTTATTTTGGAATTTTAGGCAAATAGGCAAGGTGGTGTTATTTAGAAGGCAGGATATGAAGTAGATTAGATATAGTAATAGAGTACTCGATACAAAATTAAAGTTTCCTGTTTCAGCAATCAATTGTAATATATACAACAAGGTTCCTCATCTTTTTTTAGCACTGCCAACTAAATTGTGTGCCAAGTCTCTGTCCAAAAAAAAATAAAGTACACCACCACTACTCCAATAGTTTATACGAGTAATTTTTATAATTTTTTTTACTAGTGTATATTGAAATGAACAAAAGACAACCTTTTTAACCATCATGACCATTCAAAATCTTTAGAGTAACAAGTCCATTTGATCAGAGTGATTGATTGCATAACCCTAAAAAATGAATGTTGGAATCTTAAACTTCTGATTCAATATACACTGCTGAAGATATGGTGTTTCAAAGTAAATGATCCAGGTGCGGATGAATACACTTCCATATTTTCACTAGCATTTTCTTCTGTTCCTTTTCAACTCATCTTCTGTACATTATACGTACACATTACAAATTACAAGAATGGACATTAGTAATGATTACAGACCTCAGTGATCCCCATCAAGGATCATTTAGGGGTAGGTGTCCGACTCCGTTCTTCCACTTACACTTCGACCTACAACCAGCCCGCATGTTTACAACTTACACCAGTTCACCAGGTTTGGAGCAGTACCAGTAGTCCTCATACAGAACATTTTACAGGCTTGCATTAGGGATTTATCTCTTTATTTATTCACTGATTGTTGGGTGCCATATGATTTTCTTCGTGTGGTGATTGATCTTGTTCTGGATAGACTTGCCCTCCTTGATCTCTCAAGTTTTGAAACATCGACAAAAATGAGTTGAGGCTTTCTGAAGAAGCTCCTCCGAGTATTGATAACAATAGGGAACTGAATGAATTTACAGCAGGCCCTGGGTTTGGATTGCCTCCAACCTCCTCTGGTTGAGGTTGCCTAGTTCCAATATGATCAGGAGGATTGCCTCCACCACTGGGCAATCGATGCCCTTCACGAACTGGGAATCCAGATGTGACATTCCTTGGCACATCGACTACTCCAGCTCGATGTACCAAACCTGTGTTGGCAGGGGTCCCAGGGTTGGCTGTGTTTAATCTTGTGATTCGCAGTGTTGATGCGAGAATAGTCGAGGATGTAATGTGAAAGTCTGGATGTTGCTGAAAATGTGACCGCCGATTTTGCATGAACCTCTGCAGTGCCGGTACCTGAGGTAAAATAATACATGATTCATACACTCTGAAACACTGTAATGTGTAGGCTGTAGAGAATTTAATCCCACCACCAGATCTGGAAGCTTAGCAGCATGTGCTTTTCTGATTCCCAAGTATTTAAGGATCTGCTTTTAAAAAGAACAAATCATATAGCATGTATGTGTGCACAGATATTCGGTACCTCAAATCTGTTCCAGAAGTAGAGGATAAGATGTTGCATAAATGCCGCAGAGGTTGTCAGAGCTAAATATGAAAAGCCTGTAGACAAGCACGAATATGTGTCAAGAGAAGATAACAACACAGTGCAATCATATAAAGTTGTTGAAATTGACAGGTTGCCCAAATATTGACAGGTCATTACCGTATGTGTAGGAGAAAAAATAGATGTGAAACACTAGGAAGTAGAGTAAAAAGAAGCGTGGAAAGAACTTCATTGATATTGGTGTACGAACACTGCAAGCAAATGAAGTACCATGATAAGCAACAGGAATGTTGCGATTCCTGCAAAGCATATCTAAGCAAAAACTAGATAGACAGAAGGAGGGGGGAGGGGGTTGGTGCAGTAGGAGAAAGGAACTCAACCTGATGAGTGTGAACAACTCACAGATCCAGACAAGAATCAAAACCATAAAAGCTAATAACTGGTCATCGTAGAACTCGAAGAGGAAGAACAGAATTCCAATCATTATCTGGATACACCAAACAATGGGTTATTGAAGCCCTAACAATCAGATAGAGAAAAAAGTGGTCAAAAGCTTCAATGGAGGGAACTGTGGGAGACTAACCGGCACAAAAACAAGTGATTCAATGACATGCACAAAAATCAACTGAAAAGTTGGAAGCCTATGCCGAGCATGATGCTGGAGCTGCACTGTGAAACATCGAGAGTAGAATATTGGAAAAGTTAGAGACAGGTTAAATAAAATAAATTTCCTATGGGTTATCCAATTATAAAAGATAAAATTGGAATTTAACAACTCTTAAATCAACATGATTAGATGTACAATTTTGTTTTCTCTTGTTTCAAAGAGTTCTCAAGCATCATCAAGTGTCAAAAGATTACATAAAGTATGATTTATCTTTGGGTATCCTTTATCTTTCTTTCGGTATAATAATCTTGTCAATAGATGTCAAATGCATGGTTTCCTGACTTAGCCATACATCCTAATCAATCATGTCTTATGAACCAGATGATGACAAGAAATAGCACATAAACACTAGGTTCATCAGTAAAGGAGCATAATATGCTTTATGATCACAATGTCTGAACACACAGAAAACATAGATTGATGTATTTTGAAGATGCTACGGTGCTAGGGTTATCTGATTAAAATAAAGCTCAACTCAATACGGAGCAGCAAAAATAGGTCTTCTGGAAAATGATGAAAGACGAGATAGTCGGTCAAAACAAACCTGTAAACTTCAGCATGCGAGTCTGTGTTTCTCTCAATGTAAATGAAACTGACATCGTAGTTGTGAAGAAAACAAATAGTGACATCAACAGTACGCCACATTTGGTAACAAGATAATCTGCAAGACATGGCAGAAGTACAGAAATGTTACATATTTTTTAAACCACATAAAATTTATTTTCACGAAGGGCTCTGAATTATTTGGAGCCTTTGGCCACAAACAAGGATCCAAAATAAATATGCAGCATTGATTGTCGGGCATCTATGTGTAATCACATCCCAATCATTACACAGGCTATATGAAGTTCAAAACAAATCACGTAGAGGCCAGCACTGATTTCTCAGGGTCACTTGAATAACTTAGACCCTCCAAGTGACGATCAGACATAAACTTAAGTCAACAAATGAGAAGGTGCGCATTGCCGGCTAGGTAACACTAAAGTGATAATACCAGTTCAAAATCATGAAAGGTTGTTACACTTGGAAAGACACAAAGGGAGAGATCAGTATATTGTTTGAATTGATGGGACAATCAAGCTATTCCAAGCACTGGTTAAATCATCCGTGAGTAATACTATACAAAAGATGTCTATACAAGTCAGTGTTGCAGGTAAATTCTTCAGATGATGCAATTCATACCACAATAAGCAAGGTCAAAGTTATTTTTATGAATCTGAATTATTCGTCTCATCAAATGATAGATAATTTACCCAATTGATCAGCAGGCAGAAAGAGGTGAGTATATCTGTACACAAAGACAAATTATACGGAAAAATAGGAGAAATGGTGCCCAACCTCCGAATCTTGCAGAACTTTCAGGTTGCTGATGAGCATAAGTAAGATTGTAGAACTCCTTTGTTTGATAATTATAAAGGTGACCTGCATGAATTGTACACTATTCATTACCATCATGGAAAAGATATAAGTATTGCTAAGAATCTAGTATGCCAGACTAGATCAATACTACGCATTGTGGTGTATCCAAGGCATAAATGCCTTGGCTCTCACAAAAACGTAAAGGAAAATTAAAACGGGAAGATAAAGATAAAAACTGCAGTCACAATTTGGGTGTGAATGGTTGCACTACTGATCGTATCAGGGTTTAGAATGCTGGGAACAAAAACATTCCAGGTGGACACAGTAATAACTACAATAAGCAAAAGAATATCCAACATTTGCTGAATCAAGAAACATTTTCTACCTTGCCCAGAAGAATTCAACAAACTATTCATCAAAATAGTGTCGTACCCAACAAGCCTGTTAATCAGAAATTGCTGCCACCTGAACAACAAGATTTTTCAAAATTTTATATTAGATGGAAAATAACCTAAAATTCTCCTTAGATTGCATTGGTAGAAAATATCCAATGCAGTTGTAAAAAAGCAACAACTTACTTTTTGTGTACATTGGAAAAGAGAACGAGAGAGCATCATACCTGTTGCCAAAGCAACTATGCCTGGGAGAAATGCTTATATTAGCCGTACGGATGTTATGCTTTAATTTGGCTTCTTCAGGCAGCAAGAAATAGCCCTGCGCAACCATGTCAACAATAATTAAACACCAATATGTTTCAGAAAAGCAGTGTAGCGAGCAACATGAGTGAAAGTGAGAGCCCAACATACACTTTTATGAAGCTCATACCTTTTCCATAGTAAACAGATAAGCTGGTTCAAATGCATTGCTTTTCTTGTCAAGCCACTGCACTGAGACATAAAGATAAAGCACAATCTAAGATATCGCATAAAGAAATTATTACTTATTAGCCAATAAAGCAATCGGACATGTCTACTGAATAAAGAAACTCAAGGGATCTCATTCTTTAAACCAATTTGTTTATAAACCAAAACTGGAAAAAAAAAAAAAAAAAAAAAAAAAAAAAAAAAAAAAGGGAACCTTTGGATTGTGTTAACATGTCTAACAGATTAACAAGAAAACATCCCAATTAACATGTGTCATACTAATTTACTTCTCAATAGCCCTAGAGTATCTCAAAATTTTATTTCAACCACACATTTATTTATGACAATAGAAAGAATATAATATCTAACTTAAAATCAAATATCGAGTCGACACAAAAATTACTAATCGAACAGACTACAGAGTGCCTATTGCAATTTGCTAGGATAATGAATAGATTATGCTGCTCACTTGAAAACCCATTCAAATTGAAATTATTAACTTCAAGGTCCTAAGCTTCTACAACCAGATAGGGAGTTCATATCCACAGAATTACGAACCAAAAATCTAGAAATTTCATTAGTTCAAACTGACTGAAGTCATGAACTTAGCATGCGCCAGAGTCAACAATGAATGAGGGAGATAACAGTTACCTGCATAGGTGTTAAGCCGGTCCAAATGTAAGATTTTCAGCCACTTGGGAATATCAAAATTTAGATTTATACCAGCAATATCCTGCATGAAGATACAGGAGTCATTAATCACACCTAATTTATTTCATGTAAAGCATTCATCACAAGTAGGTAGAATAATAGATGACATTAGTTATTTCAACAATTTCAGCTTTCAGCCTTTAAGGAGTGAAACACTGGACATTATAAAGGGCAAGTAGAAAGAAAAGAACTTGGCCAGGCTTGAGAGCATGATCAGCCAATACCAAGTTAAGTTGGAAAGCATGATAATGTTTTTAATTTAGCTACTGTAGTAAGATACACACACTTGAGCATATTATCAGAATTATATATGTTGATAATTCAGTTTGAAGTCAAATGTTCTAAACATCACTATTTGCAGATACTCAGCAAGGCCATGTAACTAGCTGCAGTGCTAGAATTGAGCAACTCAGTAGTGAGATATAGTTCGTCAGAGAAAGATGAGTTTTAGCAATGCTGCAGAATATTATTTTATGACAACGAGGTATAGTAAAATCATCTCCTACTAATTACCATCAAAGAGGCATCTGCAGAAGCTAAACATGCCAGTTACCCCTTCTGATGTTCTTAACTGCCACGTGCATATTAAAACTTTGTAGGGATGATATGAGGACGCTGGAAAGCATGAACACAAACAAATTCGGTATAATAAGTTTAATGCTGTCATACTAAACAAATTCTCACCCATAAACCTCCAAGAATGCGGCTAATCAACCTCCAGCAGAAAGACAAGCGTCCGTACCACTTTTTTCCAAGACGTAGTAAAGCTGCTTTCAGAGACTCTTTGGGCGACGCAAAGAACCTAACGTATGACGCATCTTTACTCACTTTCACCGTCACATCATCAAGTGGTGGCTTCAAATTTTCAAGACCAACAGTTTGTGACTCCACATTCTCTCTAGGCACAATTTTTCCCTCAAATTCTTTAATATCAGTCCAAGCCAACCACAACTGCGTAGCCTTAACAGGTGAACCAAGTCCAACTCCATCACCATCCTTTGCAGAGTCTACCTGAATTCCCTCCCGAGCTTTCATCTCTACAACATCGTGTGAAGAAGACTCATTATGTGACCACAAACCAGCACTAGTTATCTGCATAATAGAGCACATTTCTGAAGCCGAATTAACGCATAAGGTAGTGTTACATTGCCAGAAATAGAGCAATCAAACAGTACAGTACCTTAATCAGCACGAGCTGAGTATCGGACATATTGACACTGGCTAACTCACTCGAACATCCAGGCTACATCATCCAATTCAACTCAATTAAAACAAGCACAAACTAAAACCCTAGCGAGCGAAATTGAACATTTACCAAAACAGGAAAGTACATAATCGAGCAGATGAATGGAGTACCAAACCTGTTGGACATAATTAGTGTGCATGACAACAAGGATACCGAAGAGAGTGATGGCGAGGAAGAGGAAGAAGTACTCGAGAATCACTCGGATTTTGGGGTGAGCATCTCGGAGAAACGCTCCTGGACCCTAATGAATGTCTGCTCCGGATCCATATTCTGTATCTATCTGCGTTCTATATATACATGATGATGACAAAAGAAAACAATGATGAATTGGAATTTTGGAGTGGATTACTATGCGCGCGAGCGAAACCAGCTGAAGAAAGAAATATGCTGTGTACTGCAAAATTCGGTTTTTTCAACTCCTTCCCAAGATCAATCAAGTTTTTCTTTCATAAGGGCGTTGTTAGTTGGGATAAATACATAATATGGCCTACTTTTTCCATTTTCTGAGATTTTGTTGCGGTGGTGGTCTGTCATTTTATATTAGCCGGAATAAGATAGCGTGCTGTAATTTGTTTGGTAAAAGGTCAAGTTATTATTATGGTATTTATTTGAAGTTTGGTTCTCAATAGTCAATGCTCTCCACGTTTCTGATTATGAATTTTTTATGGTAAATTAATAATATAACTATAATAATAAAATATATAACAAAATTATATTATAAAAATTTACGTCACTTAAACATTTTTTAATTTTGACATTAAATTAATCTAACTATAATAATAAAATTATATTATGAAAATTTAAGTCAACATAAAAAAAACTATTTAACTTAAAAAGTTAATGGCTCAAGTGTAATCAAACACGGAGTATACAAGAACATATTAAAAAAGAAAAAAAAAAACCTTTCAAATCTAACAAAAAAGAGTTGGCTAATTTGTAAATGTATATCAGTATGTTTTTTTCCGTAATCTATCTTTGTGAGAAAATGCTCCTCCTCCCCTTTCACAAAATTCTATCACTTGCCATTTTTTGAACATGGCTTCTTTGAATGAATAAAGGTTACTTGAGAGTATTGGTGTCTTTGATAGACAAAAAGGAAACAACAACATTTTGCTAACAATATCTGCGTTAATCTTTTTGAACAGCATCAGTTTAGCAGGTGTTGACACTTACCATGCAATTTTTCAGCGATTATGGAACAGGAAAAAGAGAATGGTATATTCAAGAAAATGGAAACAATAACTATGAAATCAACACCATATGAAGCTCATGCCAGGTTAGCAGTAGAGTACAATTATGAGCTCACCCAGAATATATCATTTATCTACCTAGCTAGCTAGCTCTCTAGTCAATACGAGCAACCTCACTGGTTGAATCAGTGAAACCAGCAGCCAGGATTTCCGCAAGGCTCTCTTGAGATATTTGTGGCCTAGTAGAAGTTTCTCCTGAAGATACTTTGGCCTTTTTCGGGCGGATGGATGCTGGGAGCCATGACTCAGAATCCACACGTTTCCAAACTACAATCTCCCCGAGCTTTTCCCAAGGGTCTTCAACAAATTCATGCCTGCAGAAACGATCAGGCTGTTCCACTGCTGAAACCGTGTCTCCTTTTCTCCTATGTGTACCTGAACCGCGACCCATGCTATTACCTGGTGATCTACCCTGACTTCTTCCAGAATTAGGGTATGTGTTCCGAAAGTTGGGCCCACTGTTATACCTCTGACCTCCCCGTGAATAATTAACATGAGGAGAACTTCCAATGTGAGGACTGGTGAAGCTACTGCCCCTTGATGTACCAGGTGGATGGATATAGTTTAAGCCACCCATTGGTCCACCCTGAGGTGCGTGAGGATTGCCCATGGGCCTATGATTGTAATGGGGGCCGGGTGATTGGAACCTCATCTGATTGTAATGAGGAATGGGTGCTCCATACATTCCCAGGTTGTAATGGGGAGCGGATGCTTGGAACATCATCTGCTGCGGAGGGTTGACAGCTGGGCTTTGATAAGCTGGTGATTGAAACATCTCCGGATAAAATGGTCCTGGTTAAAGCCACCATGTATTAAGTGTTAATAACTTTACAACAAAAAGAGAACATACACACGCATGTCAACTGTTCAAAAAGAAGTGGCTTCCTGAGAGGATAATACTGGTCGCAAGAGATCTAATAGACATGAAGATATAATGACTGAAATCTTAAAGGGTAGGCAATGAATAGCTATGTCATTCACAGTACTGACACAGGTTAACAACAACAAAAAACTCCCTCTCTATATCTTGCAAACTACTAAACCTGTCCCTATTTTTCTACTTCCCTTGCTAGCAATAATTTGCACAGGCCTCCTTTTATTTATGAGTGAGTAATATAAAATTAGCATATTGCTTGCTTGAATTATTAATCAATGTTAAAGTAGTACGCACAACGTGCCTGTAAAATCCCAAGCTTGCATAATTTTGTCATGGACAATGTGAACTTATAATAAGGTACGCTTGCAGTAAACAAGATAAATAACAGTCTTGTAGAAAACATAAATGCATTACTTGAAGGTGGGTTGTGAAATGTTGAGGAGACCTGAGGTGGACGATTGTTATTCCTCCAATTATTGGAAGCAGCCATAGAATCCACAACGATCAAATCTTAGAGGAAATATACTGTCTGGTTGTATGATTTAACCCGGCCAAACTACTTGTAACGCCTGATTGTGAAGTTCTAGGTGTTTCCTTTGGCCTTTCTCACTCTTCTCGAATCCTCAATTTACTACTAAGCGTCTGAGACCAATCAAAATCATGACATAAGCATTTCTGTCAATTATATGCAACAAACAAATACATGTATTATATAACTTGCAAGAAAATATAGCGCAAGTCATGCTGCAAAGGAACAGATGAAGTATATCGTACTCATACAAAGAAACAAAAATTGACAGCTCTAACTCTGGAGTCTGGAACACATATGCCCAAGACAGCCCCGGCTAAACTACAAAAACACTCCTGAGTCCTAATTCCTGATGTCTTGCTTAACTATCAAAATCCCATAGGCCAAATAAACTCCTCATTAAAATAGCAAAGGACAAACCCCTTTTCATCTCTAGCTTAGTATTTTTCAGTACTTACAATGTGTGCTTAACTTTTTACTATCTATTTTAACTGAAGTTTCTCATTATAGTTGGCCGATGATTCATATATAAGAAGATTAATGGTAATAATTCGTAGTACCTAAATCAAAGGTTTAAAAACTCAGTCATATGAGCAACATATAAAGCATACAAAGTAGTATATTAGTATCTCATAGGGAGAGGTTTTCATCGCGCAATCAACACAACAATTTACAATCTAGCATTTGCCGATTAGATACAGTACATGAATTCTAGCAATTTAATCTGAGAGCTACAGATTGTTACAGTTCTTAAGTTCATCAAATAGCTGGCCATATCACTTGAATCACTCTGAAAATACTTGGGGCGGGTAGAGTTGATTTAGGGTTTACTGAAATAAACTATAGTTCCACAACTACTCATTGTGAGATTGCATCACGAAGCAGAACGAAAATACAATAAATGTATGTATTCAAACAATGAAGTGATGAATCGGGCTCCGAAATCCAAAAGTTAGGTATACATAAGCATGAAGAAGGTGGAGCAGTAATTACCTTGGAGGAGATAGCGCAGAGTGGTCTCACGATGGCGATGCAACGACGGGAAATGGGTGGCGCGTGTACGGAGTGATGTTTTCCTTGTGGCTTTTGGCGATCAGAAAGAGATGTATGGTGCTGTTCAGCTCTACTTATACTAATTCCTTCGTCTGATTGGCGTTTTTCCGGTGTCCTTTTTTTGGGAAAGGGAAAGGAAATTTGGTGCAACACTTAATTAACGATGTTGGTAACTCGGGAGTCCTATTTAGACTTTAGAGCACGAGTTAGAGGTCCTAAAACATATCTCTATCTTATACTATTTAGAATGAAACTGAAAAAATAGCTAGCGTAAAAAACCAACAATCTCATAATTAGTAATTTCATTAGAACCTACAGAAAGAAATGTAATACTAAATTTGAAACTCCCTAAAAATCTTACTACATATGAGTACTTATTTGTCCCTCCCTATTTATTCCCTATCTACGTGGCACCACATATATCCTTCATGTGTCCTTTTTCATCACTAAAATTCTCCATGTGTCATTTTTCATCACTAAAACATAAATAATAGGAGACCTCTAATCATCATCTATGTAGTTCATATACTAAATAATTATAAGGGACTACTTAGGAGCAATATTTAGGGAAATATTATTAGATGAATTGAGAAAATGTAATGCTAAATTTGGAACTCCCTAAAAAACTTCCTACCGTACAAATGAGTACTCATTTGATCCTCTCTATTTCTTCCCTAGCTATGTAGCACCATATATATATTCCACGTGTCTTTTCTCATCACTAAAATATAAATAATAGAAGACCTCTCATTATCATCTATGAAATTAATATCCTAAATCATTTAAAAGGGACTATTTAAGAGTAATATTTAGAAAAATATTAAAGAAAAGAGTATCTTAATGGTGCGGTAAGTTCTTGGGCTCATGTAGGTTGCAAATTTGCAATTCATTTTTGAGACACGACCAAAATTTCATTCATTGGCCAAGAGGAAGTATAGCTGTGTGGTTATCTCGAACAATGCCACTTATTTACATCATTTTGTATGTACGACATTAGCAAATTTGCAATTCATGATGTTAAATTTAAATCACACCAAATGTGACCAACTCGGGCCAAGAAGCTCTTTTTTAAAAAAATAAATAAACTAATTATTGAGTAAAGATACGATACAATTACGGGGTTTATAAGAACCCGAGATAAGAAGCTTTAGAAGTTTAGGGACGGCAAGGACAAACAATATCTTACTCATTCGGTCAAAATATATACAACTAGTACAATGTTTCTTGATAAATAACTTAATCATCATGAAATCTGATAATGAATCAAAACTCACCCGGGGATGATGGATATTTTCCTCATAAGGGCCATCATATTTTTTAAAGTGATCTACCAAATTTTCTTCTATTGTGCTTGACGGTGGTTCAAAATACGACGGCATGGAAAGAAACTTTAAGAAAAAGAGCACTAGAGAGGTTAACTTCAATTGCTTCCTTTGAACTATCACCACAAGTTTTAAGAATGAGATCTTCATCACCATCAGACTCATTTGGATCCGGCTCAAAGTATTTTTCAACGACAAAGGGTTTTTTTCATCTACACCATTACCATTAGAGAGGCATCTTTATCATCACTAGTTAGCCCAAAGGTTTGAAATCCATTTTTTTTCACTAGTCAACAATCTCAAATATTCTCTCGGCGCTTTTGGAGCAGAAATTTCCATTGGGGGAAGGTTTGAATGGTTCTTCCTATAACGTCTTTTACCCAACAATTGCATTGGTCCAAGAAGATTCGCAACAGCTCGTTTTTTGGCTTGTTTTGGAGCGAGGGCAAGAGCTTGAAACTTGAAGGCGCAGCCTTCGCATGATTTTGACTTGCATTCTACATTTCTTGGGTAAAATTTATTTTTGGTACTCCAGAGTGAGACACGTCCAATTTATATACTCTAGAGTGGCTATGTCCAATTTATGTACTTTATTGTAACATACTGTCCAATTTTGATACTTTCTCAATTTAATCTTGAAAAATTGAACAATAAGAGCGCATGACAAACACACAATGGCCTAACTCGAAAATGGCGAAAAAATCAAAATCGAAAATTATGAAAAAGATAGAAAAATGGGTGTGTAATGTATACTTTTTGGTATTTTAAAGTATGAAAATGCGCTTATAATGCGTGTATATTTTTCATATTTCTTTGAAATTTTTGGCATGTCTTGCGATTGGTTGTCATACGTTCATATTGTTTACTTTTTTACGATTAAATTGAGAAAATACCAAAATTGGACAGTATGTTACAATAAAGTACCTAAATTGGACATAGCCACTTTAGAGTACATAAATTGGACTGTCTCACTCTGGAATACCAAAAATGGATTTTACCCACATTTCTACACGTGGTCATTTTTCTCTAATTCCACTCCAACAGAAGCCTGGAGCAAATCCTCCTCCCATCATACTCCAAAGCTCCAAATCTATTACTTGGAGGAATCTCACCCGCTTTCTGAAGCTCCTCTTCATTTTGTCTCACTACATGATTTTCCACACACTCAAGCACACAGAAAAATATAATACAAATTTGCGATTTTAACATGGTACCCGACTTTGTTGCAAAAATGCCTACAATAGTGAGCTAAAATTCCGCTGCCGCCTCCTTATTTCTGGACTTTGGTTTACACCGTTCATAATAATGTAGGCCACGACGTATAATAAAGTACTTGAGGTGCCTGGTTTTGTTACTTTTATGGACAAGCTGCAACTAGTGGTGGCAAATTTAACTTTCTTGTCATAGAGGTCAAATGAGAAGAGATTTCAGTCCAAAATTAATACTCCCAACTAATCAAGGAGATTTTTTCAGGGTATATCACCCAAAATAACCAGCATTGGGCATCATCACCAGGAAAACCAAAGAAAAAAAAATGCAGATACAACATGAACTTCGGTTTGCATTCTGTCATTATTAATGTTTACAATTGACAAATAAGCATGCATTATCTATAAGATATTACACACAGGCCACACAGCCTCTTAAATCCTTGCTGAAGGCATATTAATCTTACCAGCAAAGAAAGAATAAATTTCTGGACGCCCACCAGGGTTTGTTTATGGGGTGAATTTAATTTTACAAGCATAAAGTTTCAGCCGTTGCAAACTTAAAATACATTTGGTAGTGGGCTAGTGGCCAGATGAGTTAGGTGGATGTGGTGAATTTGTAGGAAGCATAAGAGAGCGTATAGCCACTCCAACTATCATGGATTAGCTCGGCTTTGGCATCTGAACCAGCAGCACCAACAGCTACATGCAACGGGTAGAAATGCTCAGGCCGAGGATGTGCTTGTTTCGCACATGGGGCCTTCTCCAGGTACTGGTTTACATCTTCATACCTGTGTCACACAATAAGCAAAAAACCACTTAACCACCTTAATTACCTACATGGCTATGCGAAAATATCAAGACATTCAAGTCTTCAAGAGTGCCTGAAGCCCTGAACACATAATTGAGTAAAATAATCCTTCATGGAAAGCAGAAGCTTTTGAAGTTCCTTGTTTCACAAAGATTGCCCACAGTGCCATCTCTTCTCAATTCTTTCAAACTTAGGAATGCTGCTAAATCATGAATCTTACTTTTTAATAGAAGCTACCAAATGTAAGAAGAAAGAAAGCTGGCTTTGAAGTACAAACCCAAAGTATAGCATGATAGAAAACATAGACCAAAACCTAGATGCATTTCACCTTTCTGAGAATGATTAGCTAACAAATTCAAACATAACTAACATCTGCCTGTGATGCAAGTTCTTGACACCGTGTCTATTAATCTGTATGGTCGTACACAAAAGTTCACATAGATGCGACAGATAAATAAGGCTACTCTGCTTTCCGAGTGTTATTTATTGAGTGTTTTCCCAACTGTCCTACTTATGCAGTTATGCTGTTATGCAGGATATAAAACCATGACAATATTTTATGTTCCATGCATGTGCTGAATGGGTTTTACTGATATAAATATTAAATATACCTTCCATTTAATAGTGATTCTTTTAGCCAATCAGCAAACTCGAGAGCCCAAGAAGCAACAGTATCTTTGCCGCCTTGCATGCTTCTTAGGTTATGAGTAGCAGATCCAGAACCAACTATGAGTACACCTTCTTCCTTGAGGGAAGCCAATGCCCTGCCCAATTTATAATGATGAGTTGCATCAAGATGTGTTTGTACAGACAGCTGGCAAACTGGGATATCACCCTCAGGATACATAAGCATGAGAGGAACCCACGCACCATGGTCCAAACCACGCTTCTTGTCCTCATGGACTCGCTTGAAGCCCGCTTCATTTAACAGTTTCTTTACCTTGTGTGCCAATTCAGGTGCTCCTGGTGCTGGGTACTTCAGCTGTGCAAAGGAAGTGGAGTTGTTTAGAACTGAATTATGAACTACCCATAGTATAGAATCTCTACTTTTCTTTACTTTAATTTTTGAAAGATCTTGCAATCCAACTATCCAAGAAATAGTGCTTGTTTATCTCAGAACTCTCACGCGTAAACACAAAAGATGGGTGGGTAAATATAGCTTCTCAAATTCACACATAATTGTTTACAAATCAGAAAATATTCACACCATAGAGCATAAAATTAAGATAAGAAATGCATAATTAATATAGCTTGTTACTCATTTAAAAAAAAAAAGGGTCATATGTATCACTGGTTCACCACCTGACCACCTCCATTCAAGTAGGTGCTACCTACCTCGATACAAACATGTCCATTCGTGTATCTATCAATCTTCCAGCTAGAATACAAAAACCAACTTAGATATACATCAAAGATCAGCTCAGCCTAATTCAAAACCTTGTTCATGCATGTCTCTGAAAGCTCAAAACAGCATCTAGAAAGGAAAGAGCTCCAGTTTAAGAAGTTGTGCACGTACACAAGTCAAAGAATCTAATATGAATATGCATTCTAAAAGACCTGCCCAGTAGTATAAAACCAACCAACTCACCACGTGCATTATCTATAGAGCAGTCAAGATATGAGAAATCACTCCTTGTTGCTGCTGCGATTTGAAAAAAACTCAAATTTAAAGCAGAAGAATTAACAAGGAGTGGTGGAAAGTGGAAACATGGAAGGATGAGAGAGAGAATACATATCTAAATGCTATCAGATTCCAAGACATATAAGGTCTATATGCTGATCTCCTAGAGTATGATAAAATCCTAACTGATTCATCCATAATGAAATCTTCAACGAATCCTCAGTATTTACTTCACTTCAACTGTTCAACAATCCTAAGTACTGTCAAGAAATTGCAGCATCTAAAAGCCCCCAGCCTTGTACGAGTTCCATACTTGAATATTAAGAAGATCAATCAAACACAGACCCCCACCTAAGCATATTACTCTGATTTTTGCACCCAACAACCACCACCGAAACAAATTGTTAGTCATGTTCCCTTTATTTGTCCACACACCTAAATAACTAAATATAACAGTTCAAAATCACATCCACATACGTGTCAAGAGCAGTTCCTCGATTTGAACCAGTTAACACAGAGTTCTTCTCCCCATCTAATAGATCAAGCTCACAAAAAAGTACGTAAAACACGGTATCATTTAGATCTCATTATTCCTCTAAGTTTGACCAAGACAAATCTCTCACTAATTCTCCAGTTAATCCTAGCTAGTGACAATGAATGCAACTTGAAGATCTTAAAAGTTAAAACTCAGTTCCATTTGAAGAAGCTAGTTACATTAACTTCTGGAAACCTACTTCTATGGATCCGATCAGCAAATCTAAGTGGTACGAAATTACGAATCATATAACATCAAATCAAGTAGCAATGGTTAACGAAAACTACCTCATACATTTGCTTGGGGAAGTTGTAGAAGTCATGGATAGTATCGCTGGGACCTTCGATGGCGTTGACCGTAGGCTCGGTGGTTTCCCAGTGAGCGGAGATAATGAGAATGGAGTTTGGCTTCTCAGAAAGGCCTCTCTGCTTAAACGTCTGGAGGAAACTCCTCGCCGGCATAGACTCGTCGATCGCCAAGGTCGGTGAACCATGGGATATGTAGAATGTCTCTTTCAGTTTCAGTGGTTTTGGTAAGTTCAAACCTCCCAAATTCATCGTCGTCATCATTGAATACACTCGATCAAAATTAGCTATTTTAAACTGTGTATTCAGGTTGCTGGTGGAGCTATGAAATTGATCAAAATATCAAATCATTTTTTCTTTGTACAGTATATATAGACGGCTAGACGCAAAATGATACTCCACCTTGTTACTCTCTTACAATATTATACTCCAGTTATCAATCAATGAAATTTGAAACTAACGAGAAAGTGAATTGATTAATTACTCACGGCACGTTGTAAAATCTCCCACGTTTTTCTTCTTTTGACCTTGGTAGGTGAAGAAGTAATAGGTGATGTGTGAAGTTTATCAAACTTTAGGGGTATGATCGAACAACTTATTAACTTAGTGGACTTGTATGGAATTAATGAGTATCAGGGAAAGGAGGTGAAAAGGGAGTTGTGACTTGTGAATCTTATACATTCGATCAAGAACGATACAGTTTGATTCAACGGTTCCTGCTTTATCACGCGCAATCAGAACAGTACTACCTCTATTTTTCTACCTGAGAGTACAAGCCGAAATTCAGTGCTTTCTAATGCTTTGAGAGTGAGATATTGAGAGTTGTAAGTGGATAGAACTTGTGGTAAGTAAAGTAAGAGACATATTTTTTATGAGGATTAACTTGATAAAAGAGTTACTTTGAGTTAGGTTTGAATTCCATTAACTCAGTCTAACAGCGATCTTTCATGATTTGGCTCTCCGTGAGCGTGGATGTAGGTTTTAACACCGAACCACATTAAATCTTGTGTTTTTTACTGTCTTGTTGCTTATCGTTTGTCAAATAGTATGTGTGTGTTTAAACTCGTTGTTGTATTTGAACATAGCTATCAAGCCTTCTCTAAAATCCCAACATGGTGAAAATTAAATGTTTGTGATTTGAGTTTGAGTTGACGGAACCAACACGAAAACGTATATTTCCAACACTTTAATTTATGTTCATATGTTTACAAACATTTCAAGAGCATTCACACCATAGTAGTATTACTTAGTTCGATTCTTATTCAGTCCATTTCTCATTCTGGACTCTTTCCATGTTTTGTTCATGGAGTGAAGATAAATATAGACACATCTGGTGGTAGTAGCCACAACAAGCCAGATGATTTAGGTGGATTTGGTAAACTTGAAGGAAGCATAAGAGAGCGTATAGCCACCCCAACTGTCATGGATAAGCTCCGCTTTGGCACCTGAACCAGCAGCACCCATAGCCACATGCAATGGGTAGATATGCTCAGGCCGCGGATGTGCTTGTTTTGCAAACGGAGCCTTTTCCAGGTACTGGTTCACATCTTCATACCTGTGTCATATATATTGACGAAGAAATTAAACACCTTAACTACATCGCCGTGTAAAGACACCAAGATCTCAAACTGTGCCTCATGAAGCTGGAGGAGCCTTTGAGGTGGCAGATTAAGTTGTTGAGGCATAAAGATACCAAGATTCTCCATATTTTTCCAAACTGTCTAATTTATGTAGATATATAAAAGAAGGGAAGATCGCACCCCGGGGTCCCCTGCGATTTTAATGCAATTTCACACTCCATCTAATTTGGGATGCCATCTAGCTAATCTACTTAATCCACCACATGTAGATAAAAGGAACCAAAATTGCGGTTTACTTCTGCACATGTCCGGTGCTTAGGGGACTAATTCTGCACGTATAACTGTTTTTAGGGGGAACCAGGATTGCGAAAATCCTGACTTATATAGGGGACGAAAACTGCCATTTTTCCCGTATGAAAGCATGACAACATTTTCCGTTTCCTGGGAATGAGTTCACAGTTCACTGATATGAAGTTATAAACATACCTTCCAGTTAATAGTGATTCTTTCAGCCAGTCAGCAAACTCCAAAGCCCAAGGAGCAACAAGATCATCATCGCGAAGTTGAAGGCTCCCTATGTTATGAGTAGTAGATCCAGAACCAAGTATGAGCACACCTTCATCCTTGAGGGAAGCCAATGCCCTGCCCAAGTTATAATGATGGGTTGCATCAAGGTGTGGTTGTACAGACAACTCACAAACGGGGATATCACACTCAGGATACATAAGCATCAGAGGAACCCAGGCACCGTGGTCCAAACCACGCTTCGTCTCCTCGTGCACTCGATTGAAGCCAGCTTCATTTAACAGTTTCTTTACCTTGTGTGCCAATTCAGATGCTCCTGGTGCTGGGTAGTCCAACTGTGCAATGGAAGTGAATAGAAAAACTTATGAACTCCCCATAGTATAAGGATAAACTATAAATAATCTCGCACTTGACGAGAATAGGCCCCATAGTATAAGGATCTCTACTCTTTTATCTTGACACTTCAAAAATCTTGCAATCCAACTAAAATAAAAAACCGGGAGCTCTTAAAAGTTAAAAGTCACTTGCATTTGAAGGAGTTGAATTAACTTCTAGTAACCTAGTTACAAATCTGATCATCAAAATAGAGCTCTACAAGACTACAGTCACACACCTAACAACGAAATGAAAAGTACAGAAACGCCTTGGTTTTTTAGCTCACCGAAGATGAAATGAATATTGAATTAGTAACAGTTCAAACCACTTTGCCTATGATGAAATATTTTATGAAATGCAAATAAAACGTCTCTCTTTGTTCTAAAATCTGAAACATGTTCATGCATATAAAGCCAAGCAAATAGGTTCGGCGTAATAAGCAACTACCTCTTTCATATGATCAGAGAAAGTGTCGGCGAAGTCATGTATGGTGTCACTGGGACCTTCGATGGCATTGACGGTAGGCTCTGTGGTTTCCCAGTGAGCCGAGATTACGAGAATGGAGTTTGGCTTCTCACTAAGCCCTCTCTGCTTGAACTCTTGGAGGAAACTCCTCGCCGGTACAGACTCGTCGATCGCCAACGTGGGTGCACCATGGGATATGTAAAATGTCTCTCTCAACTGTTTCTTTAAGCTCAAACCTCCCAAATTCTGCGTTGTCATCATTCAATGCAGTCGGTGAAGCTGGGTTTCGCTATTTTATTTGTACCAGATTGTTGGTGGAGATAGATATGGTGCAGATCCTTCTTCCATAGCATGAAATTGCAAAATAGTGTACCTTTCACTGGTGCTTGTAATCAAAACACTAAAACTTGGAGAAAGTGAAATTTTAATTATTTGTATCTCACGCCACTTTTTAAAACCTCAATCATTTTCTGTCTTTTTCCGTGGTGGGTGCACAGATTAGGCGTAATCATATTATTATTTATAAAAAAGTAAAAGTAAAATTTGTGGTGGGTGCATCAATTTGTAGGTAATCACTAATCATATCATCAAAAATAACAATAATAATAAAAAATTAAATTGTGACCAAATGTTTCAAAAATCCTATATCACCACACCAAGTCTTTCTGAATCAATATGTAAAAAGAGTTTGTAAATCTTGCGACTGAAACTGTAAACATGGACCGCAGCGTGTGACAGCTCAATCCCGGTGCAGTCTCTTCTTTGTTCTACTTCTACTTCCTTTGGAACTTGAATTTGCTGCCCCAGGATTAGCAAACAGTCTAAGTTTCTCAATGATTCTCCTCTCACTAATACGCAGCCACAAGGAATGGTACACTTTACGGTCAGTTGCATGGCAATACTCCTTCAACGATTTTATGTCATCTTCCATGGTACTTTGACCATACAAACCTTCACGCGCATCTGCAAGTGACAAGAGAGCTTGTTGAACCCCTGGAGTTAGTAACAACTTCCTACTCAATTCTGAACCCTCTTTGCACAGAATGTTTTCCTTTATGTGAAATCTCGGATCTTTGGTGACCTCTCCAGTAGCCAACAATGCAAGCTCAACTTCATCATAATCCTTTTCAGGCAACAGCATGATGTATAGTAGAACCAACAATTCCATTTGAGGCTCCCCATCAAATGATACTTCAAAATATTCAGAGTTGTCAGTGACACAGCAGGAATAGTCCAACTTTCTCCAAAGTGACACCCTTCTTCTGCTGTGACGACATGAAAACAAAGATAAACTCCACTGGACAACAATATCTAAATCAATATTCAGGACATCAAATGGATTGTCAGGTTCTGTAAATCCATATCTATGCAGTAGTGCAGCATTTCCAAGGGATCCATATGTATTGAACACCTGGATAAGGAAACAACAGAATGTTCACGTGGAATGTAGTGGTGTGCCTGAAACCATCACCGAGTAAAAATCAAGTCTTTCTTTATGTAAGACTGAGGAAAATTACTTCAAATGTCAATAAAAGAATGATCTTACCTCAGTTCCAGCTTTAACATCTTTAATCATAATCATTTCCATAGGTGCTGAAGAAATTTCTACGTCATTCCCATCAGGCTCACCAAGTTCTGAATCTGAATCTGAATCTATAGGCTCATCATCTTCTTCCTTGGAATCTTCAGTATCTTCCTTAATATTATCCGTCTCCATTTCAGAATCGGAACTAGGTGAGGTAGCTGTAAAATGTACGTCCTCCGCGGCTGTCTTGTGATTGAAGCTGGACATTTGTAAAGAATTACTAAAAGTTGGACATTGCACTATTATCATAGTAGAACACGACAAGTAAGCAAAAAAAGTCATGTCAGCTATATCCATGTGCCAAGTAACTCCCAACGACATAAAGGATTACATAAGATGCCGAGAATTAACATCTAGACCAGAATATATACAAAAGATGCACATGCTATTTGCAAACACTATGCATCACGGACAAGTAAAATTGCATTAGAAGAATGAGCAATAATCCTGGATTTAATATGAAATAAGCATATCAAAGAGGAGAGAAAGATGGCTCATGTATGTACCAGCTCATTCCAGAACATGCTAGAAGATGATGAAGGCGAGGAAAACCATTATGAGCTTGAGGAGATTAAAGAAGAGTTCGGGTGGTGATTAGTGAAATTCTATTTAAACATAATTAGCTAGATATTTTGGTGTAATATTAGTTGAAGTTTATGTAAATAAAGTTAGTACAAATAAAGTAAATTGTTCATTCATTTCTCTGTTCAGAACCATTCACTCATTTGGTCATCAATATATATCACAGTTAATTTAGGCATGGCATTCATTTCAGTTTTCTTCTGCTACGCTACTTTTCTGATACTATGCTTGTCTCACAGTAGCGCAGCATCACATATCAGATAAAGAATGTCTCATGCCCCATTTGCGGATCAGTGCGTCAAAGAGAATAAAAACCAGGCTAGTGAATAGACTTCAGTACCCTGACAGGGACATAGTTGACAAGAAGAAACAGCAGTTGGGATGGGGGGTGGGGATGGTGCATAGATAAATAAGACCTGTAAAGATGTATGCACATTGTCGCAGAAAAAGCTCAAGAGGTTTAATTCCAACTGATTTCTGAAGTTACTTTTGCCTTACCAGCCAATGCGAAACACAGTTCATTTTCGTTCTAGTTGGATCTTTAAAAGAGGTCTGTTCAATTGACTGAACTAACTACAGTGCAGGAAACATCAGGATCTCACAAAAGACCCCTAAGAACAACTGTCTCTTCTATACAATGATGTGACAGGGCAGAATAGCATCCATCCTTTAAGTAAATAATATTCTAAAAAAATAGCAGAAATTTGGAGGACTGTGGAATGCTGCAGACGACTTTATTTTAAAGCCAACAGAAGTAAGTCAAGTAACAGTAAGGCTTCATTCTTAAGTTATACACTTTCACAGAAAGTCAATGAACTGTGGACATATATAGCTTCATGTTTATATGACCAAGCCATTCCATTTTTCAACTAACACTAGCAAGCTAGCAGCATCTGAACTAAAAATTATTCTGCATTGTGTTACTCAGTAAGATATCCCCCACCCCCCCAAACACAAGAAAATGGTTTCATCCAACCAATTCCAATATAAGTTGAAAACAATAAATTGAGGATGTGGGATAAAGCCAACTTACAGGTCTGCTAAAGGAACCATTCCTGAACCATGATACTCATCAATTTGGAAAGACCTTGAAGCAATTAGACTTTTAGCAGCAAGATATTCATCAACTGTGAAGAAATCCGGATTTAGCTCAACAGAAGTCCCACCTGTGAGCAGTGGTTTGATGCATTCCTTCCAGTCTTGATGGACTATAGCCTTGTCTTCTTTAATTATCTGCCCTATTGCATTTCCAAAAGAACACATTGCATCATAAAGACAATAACCATACAATTAAGGCACCTAAAAACATCTTGTTCCAACAAAACACATTAGTCCTAACTAACAGCTTGCATCAAACAGTTCAAGTTTATGGTATGTTTTAGGCTACACCATGATTTGGCACCTATCATTCAATTCTAAAAACACAAAATGCATCATGAAAACATCCAAAAACAAAAACCACACAAAAGCAAAATGCGAAAATCAATCTTATTCGAAACCGACGAGACCTTGTGGAGCTCAGTGCCAACGAGCAATGAGTCAATCTCATGAAGCGACCAAAGCAGCGGAATCGGCTCGAAGCGTGGCAGTAGCTGGAGGTACTGGAACCATTTCGATTGCGCGCCAAGGCTCTTCTCGTACATAATCGCAACAGCCAGACCTAGGTATCCGCCGAGTTCCGCCTCTTCGACAAGTTGGCTTGCGGCGGAGGTCATGACGGTGAGGCAGCTCTCCTTGGGAATCGTCGCAATAACATCACCCTCGCGCAAATCGCAAATTGTCTTCACGGAGATGTTCATCGTGTCATCGTTATCCGGTGATACTGTGAAGACGAGAGCGTCGCTGTATTCGATGCCTTGGGATTTCATCCACCGTTTGAACCCTCTCATTCTTCTGTTGCTGGTTGTAGTAATGTCACTGCTGGTTCTGCTTTCAGATTTTCAATTTGTTAAGGGTGTGTTTTGTCATTATAGTAGTTATAAGTGTGAATTAGGGGAATGTGGTTCGGTGATTACCTCTTTGCCATCGGTACGGCGGCGCAATCCCACTCAGGCGGTAGGCGGCGGAGCGACAAATTACAGCAACCTGCTCTTTTAAGTCTTATGCCGTCTGGCCCGTCTCTACTACTACGACGACGGCAACAAAACTTACAAATAATATAGCGTAATTTCCAATTATTAAAAAAATCAATAAAACGGAACCTAAATAAATCAAAAAAAGTAAATAAAATAAAGAGAAAATGTCACATTAGTACCATGATAGACACCCTGATCTCACATTTGTTCCCATTAGATGAACAATTACATCCTAGTACCTGAAAATGGAATTTTGAGTTGACTTTGATGTAATTACAAAAGTGCCCTCACGCCTAAAGCCTTGATCCAAACACGGCCTTAGTAAAAATAAATTGGTTTTACCCCTTGTCATCGTCACCAACGCCATTAACCCCCTTTCTCTCTGTCCCCTTCTCCATTACTGCTCTGTTCGTCCATACTTCATCACCGCTTACTCCCGTTCAAATTTCGCACCAAAATCGCTCATTTGAAGTGCATTGAAACCGCCGTATCTCGATTACTGAGAATTTTGCGTCAGGAAGTCTAAAGGGGTCGTGGTTTCGTTATAGCTGGAGTACATTGCTCCTCACAAAAAAAGGTACAGTTATTACTCATAAACCTCACATTGTTGATGTTTAATGTGGTTTTTGACCGGAATTCTGATACAGAAGCATTAGGTGTAATTTTACATAAACCCTAGTTCTAAGTTTTCTGCGTTTCTAACATTTTTTTTTTTTTTTTATGTTCAAGGATGGGTGGCAAGTACTACATAAGGATTCACCACTGTCGTGATGAGTCGGAAACATTGACAAAAATCGACCCAAAAAGGTACAAATTCTCTGACCTTAAACGTGATGTGAAGAAGATAGTAGAAAATTATTACAGAGAACATGAGTTAGTTATTGATTTGAACATGGTTTATTTCTACTCTGCTATGGTTGGTACTGGTAGTATAGATATTCTGTGTGATGATGATATGTTGAAAATGTTTGAGGAGAATAAGGAGTTTAGGGAGGTTGAACTGTATGTGGAGATGGATGTAGCCATTCCCTTACAAGTGATTGATCCTAGTGGAAGGAGGTGTGATTTGGATGGTAGTGTTCTTGTAGGAGATGGTGATGACCCTGATGAAATGGATGGTTCATATGTTCCCACACATCCCTCTGCCTATGCTCCACCTGAAAGAGAAAGAACCTTTAGGGACAGAAGGTGTAAAAAAACCAAGCCCCCATACAAGAAAGCCAAAATGCCACCTAAAACACCCATATTTGTTGATCTGACTGGTGATGTTGATGATGAACAAATGAATGATGCAGAAGACAGTGATCCTACTCCAGTCCATCACACAGAAGAACCACAATCTCCCATTCATGAAACACCAGAATCTCAACCTATAATACTTGACACCCAAGAAACTCAACCTCCCATTACAGATACACAAGAATCAGATCCTCCAGCAACACCAAAGTCACCATACATTCCTCAGTCAGTCTTTGAAACTCCCAACTCAAAGATTCCAACCACAACCACTCCACCTACTGTTGAAAAAAACAAGTTTGAAAACATTTTGAAAGACTGGTTTGGAAATGATTTCTTGAATGCTTCTCCTTGTATGAATCCATCTATTCATCATGAATCATCTACAAACATACTACCTGAAGGTGAAAACACTAGTGATCAAGCTGATCTTGGTGAGTCAGGGGAGAAAGTGGCAGATGGGGGAGTGGAGAAAGATACAAATAGCAAGGGTGATGGTGAGTCAGGGGATAAGGTAAGAGAGGAGGAAGATGTTGTTGTAGAGGATTGGAAAAGTGGTGATGAAATGGATGTGGATGAGGATGAGAATGAGGATGAGAAGAATGAGGATGAGAATGAGGATGAGAGTGAGGATGAAAATGATAAAGCATTTGATTGGGATGTAGATGAGCCATTCTCACAATATCAACATGAGAGTGAGGATGAAGCCCTAGAGTTCACTAGAGTACAACCAACTGGTGATGACCATGAGAGTGATATGGAGGAGGATGGGAATGGTGATGGGTTAGGTGCTGAGAATGGTGATGGATTAGGTGCTGATGGGAATGGTGATGGGTTAGGTAATGATGGCACTGGTGAGAGGCCAAATGAGGATGTTGTAGGTGATGATGAGACTGGTGATGCCAACTACAATCCACATGAGGATTCTGAGGTGGAAGATGGTTATGTGTCACTTGAGGAGGAGCAATACAGTGACAAAGAGTGGATTGGAGATGAGTTTGTGGTGAACTGTGAGGACACAGATGTTGATTTCAAGGTTGGTGATACATTTTCTAATGTGGCAGAGCTTAGAAGGAGAGTGAAGAACTATGTGTTGAAGGTAGGGTTCATAATGGGGAAGAAAAAGAACAATCTTGAGAAATACTCTGTGTTCTGTACTGGGAAGGGCTGTAGTTGGAGACTTTATGCATCAGTCCTGGATGATGAGAAGACCTTCATGATAAAGACTTATCATGGTGGGCATAGGTGTGTCAGGAAGCAAGACTACCGTGAAGCTGATTACAAGTGGTTATCCTCCAAGATATTAGATGAGTTGAGGAAGAACTCAACACTAACTGCAAAGGAACTACAGAGTTGGGCAGTAGATACTTTGCATGTCAATGTTCCATACATGAGGATGTACAGAGCTAGGGAATGGGCTATAGGGGTACTTGGTGGAAATCCTGAGGAAGCCTTCTTATTGCTTCCAAAGTACAAGCAGATGATCTTGAGGACCAATCCTGGTAGCATTGTTGAGCTGCAAACTGAAGAAGATGAGGACATTGAGGAGGATGAGAGCACTGGTGAACCAATTGAAAGACCTCCACTATTCAAGAGATTCTTTGTTGGGATAGAGGGTCTTAGAAGGGGTTTCTTGGAGGGGTGTGCACCCTTTCTTTTCTTTGATGGGTGCCATCTTAGAGGCAAGTATGGAGGGGTTCTTCTAAGTGCTGTTGGGACAGATGCAGATTGTGGAATCTATCCACTTGCTTATGCAGTTGTGGAGACTGAGAACAAGGAATCCTGGGGCTTTTTCCTCAAGTGTCTTGAGCAATTTGTTGGTCCTTGGGATGATGGCAGGCCATGGCACTTCATGGGGGATAGACAGAAAGTAAGTAGTCTGAATTTTGTCCTTGTGTTAATCTCTTTTATATACACTATATTGACTCTTGTTTTTTGTATTGCAGGGACTGGTTCCTGCCATTGAGGAACTAGCACCAACTGTTGTGAATAGAAAATGTGTCAAGCACATTTATGATAATTTTAAACTCAAGTGGCCTAGTGTTGAGCTCAGGAGGCTATATTGGCAAGCAAGCACTGCCTATACATCTTATGGATTCAACAAGGTATCTCTTTTGCCTAGTGTACTTGTCTTTATTAGTCATTGCATACTTAATGTACTTGTCTTATACATGCCTTTGTCTTCCTTTGTTTTAATGTACTAGTCTTATATATGTCATTCTTGTCTTGTTTACTGCTTGTCTTATGTATGCCCATATCTTTTTTGATTTAAGGCCATGAAAAAAATGAGAGACTCCACCCCTGCTGCATATCAGTACCTCATCAACATACCTCTAGGTTTCTGGGCTAGGCATGCATATGACATACATGTCAAGATTGACCATGTAACAAACAACATGAGTGAGTCATTTAACTCATGGATTGAGGGTGTGAGAGGGCATTCAGTCTTCAACATTATGGAGGGTCTTAGGCAGCAGATCATGAGGAGAATTGTGTTTAGACAGAAGAAGGAGAAGAAGCTTTCCTCAGTGTTGATGCCTAGAATCCTAGACAAACTTAATGATCAGATACAGCAAAGTGGGAGGTGTAGGGTAGTAACTGAAACTGGAAGTACTGTGTTTGAGGTGCAAGACTACACATACAAGTTTGTGGTTGATTTGGACAGTAGGTCTTGTGATTGTAGGAGATGGGATGTCTCTGGGATCCCATGTAGGCATGCTTGCTGTGCCATCACCTACATGAGATTAGAAGCTGAGGATTTCATGTCTGAAAACCATACTAGAGCTGCCTACAAAAGAACTTATGACATGAAAGTGTGGCCAGTTCAAGGACATCAGTTTTGGCCATCAGATTTGACTACACAGCAGTGCTTGCCTCCAAATGTGAAAGACAGCCTGGAAGGCCTCCCAAGAACAGGATTAAACATCCTTCTGAAGGTGGTGGAAGTACCTCAAGGAAGTCCAAGACACCAGTTCATAAACAAAGAAGGCCTCCAACATGTTCTTGTTGTCTAGGCAAGGGACATACTTATAGAAAATGTCCTGATTGGGTGAGTATAGATATTTAATGTTCATTTTTTTATCTGCTCATCTTTAATACTAATTACAATGTTATTGTATTGGTGTAGTTGAGAGCCAATAGCAATGACCCTATTCCAGAAGAAGAATCAGCTGTTCCTGTATCTCCAGTCCATGAAGTAAGGGTTTTTTGTTGTATATGCATATTAGTATGTTTATTTATTACCTGCTTTGTGCATAACTGGTGTCATTGACAATTTGGGTACTTGCATGCTGCCACAGATGAACCAATTGATGTACCTGAGACATCAAGAGGTGGAGGAAGGGCTGGCAGAGGCAGAGGGAATGGAGGCAGGGCTGGTAGTGGTAGAGGGAGAGGAGGTATGGCTGCTTGGTTTACTGCAAGTGGAGGGAGTGGTGATAATGGCCCTGGAGCAAGTGGAACTAGAACAAGTGGCACTGGCAGAGGTGGAGGGACTGGTAGAGGAAGAGCAAGAGGAAGAGCAAGAAGAGGTAGGGGAAGAGGAAGGGCATCTCAGCAGGATCAATCATCTCAGCCCATGGATTACCCAGACTGGCTTCTTTAAGTTCCTTTACTTTGTTATTACAATGCTACTTTGATGATACTTTAGTATGGTTCCTTTTGGTCATTTGGAAGCTATTGTGATGGCTACTTTGATCCTTTCTTTTGATTATAACTGTGTTGGTACTTTATGGTCTCAAATACTTGTTGACAATTGGGTTTGTTTTGGCTAGTATGTGAACTACTTATGCCTTGTGAACTAGTTGGAATTGGCATCATTATGTAATGCAAATACTTTTATTAATCCATGGGAAGCTCTTATTACATATGCTTGCTCTCTTACATCACCTACTTCTTGAAAATTTGAACAATTTGCACACTCATGTACACTGCCAATAGTAGCAGATTCACAGCTACAAGTACATAGATGAGATGTAAGTAGTTTGCTTCACATGCCCGTCCGGTTGCAGTGCGTCTCATCTCCACCCTTCTACCTTGATGCCCTTCACATTTCTCTTCCCTTGACTGCTCTTCTCCATTGTTCTTGTACAACTCCTCCTCATCAACATCACCCCACTGGGAGAACCCATGTTTGCCACACTTCCAAAACATTCTTCCATTTGGGTGTACGACTAGCACGGTGCGCTTACGACAATTGTTGGCACGACATATCGGACGCCCATGCCATATAGGACTGCTAGGAATTCCGCTACCACCCATGAAATCTGATTTTGCTAAGTGATGTGGGTGTGTAAAAGTGTGTTTATTTGGATGAAAAATGGTGAATTCTACCCCTTTAAATAGATCTAACTCCCTTCCAACGGCTAGTTTTTCAATTCAAAAATTGATCTAAACAATTACACTGAAGTTTGTATAAACTAAATTCAATTACATTTTGGTACCCACGTGCTGGTCACGTGAAAAAGTTACCATGCAGTAAATAATGGCTGTTTGGCTCAGTCACAATCAGATTTTTGAACAGTGCTTAGAGCGGCTGAAAGTCAAGTTCGGGTACCAAATTGTAATTGTTAGTCTAGTGGGAACAAATATGATATTAGGGTGCTTTGCAGGGCACTAATAAGATATGGACCCTAAAATAAATAAGGAGTTAAGGATAAAATTTATTTTGCACTTGAACCTTTTGTGTTTTTGAAAATGCACTTAAACCTTTGTTTTATTCCAAATTACACACAAATATTTTACTAAAATTTTCAATCTACACAAACCTTTACAAACCTTTAACGGTGTTAAATCCTCTGATATTGTTAGGGGCAAAAATGTAAGTTCACATGTTCAGTCTTCTCCTTCCCCGATCTACTAAACTACTCATACTCCCAAACAAACCCACGACTAACTCTAAACCAGATCGATCATCGTCTCTCTATCTCCTCGATCTCAATCCATATCCAGTCGATCCATTAGCTAATTTTAATCGATCTTTACTCAATCCCTAATTCTATCCGCCTGTCTTGATCAACCCAGAAAATTTTCTACTCAATTCTTAATTACATCACAGTCGAAGTTATGAAGAACAAGAAATTCCATCTTTAAAGAGTTGGAGATTTTGCACTTAGCACATGCCTGAATATGGGGTGTTCTGTTAGATACTTGTGGTGGATTGGAATTAAAAATATCAACTGGAAAATCATGTAGAACAATACCGAAGCATGGGCAATTGAGGGGTGTGGGTGGTGGCTGCAATGGTGCAGGTTCACACTTTGCTTGGGTGGTGAGGACTGTACCAACAAATGTCAGTTGAGGCTAACTCTCAATTTTTTCGTAATAACAGCCAGGAAGCTAATTAATTGCCTTGCTTCATGAACCGTGTCATAATTTTTTTAGGGGTCCAAGAGGTTATGTTGTTCTTCCATTTGACTCTTATGCATGTTAGCATTGCGTCTTGTTTAGGTTGTTTGTTGGATATGTTGTAGCACTTTCTCATTTTCTGTTTGGTGAGTTCGTGTGCGCAGTGTTCATTTGTTACATGGGAATAATGCACATGTAATAGCGAAAGGTAAATCGGAGGCAGAATTAAGATGTTTGATTATTTTTTTCTGTGCAATTTGAAAATTTTAGCAAATGTTTGTGTGTAATTTGAAACAAAGAAAAGGTTAGCTAACGGAAAATTTAACACCGTCAAACTTTTGTGTGAGTTAAATTTTTTATGAAAGGTTTACGTGCAATTTGGAATAAAACAAACGTTTAAGTGCATTTTCAAAAACACAAAAAAGGTTCAAGTGCAAAATAAAAATTTTCCAAATTATTAACATTAGTATATAAACCCAACACTTAGCACGAGAATAGCGTGTGGAGGCCCACGGGGTCGTACAATGGGCGAGATTGAGTTTGGACTTCCGCTGTGTTTCTTCGATTTTATTCACTATGAGATCGATTGGATTTCGATCAAAAGTTTGATATGTGCCAAAAGGTTGACCGATCTCTCTTCATTCATTTTCGATGCCCTTTTCTTATCTTTTCACCATTTTCAAACCTACTTTCGGTTAGAGTCTGGAAATCTAGAACAACTTTGATACTAGTAAGTGAAATCAATAATGAGAAAGTGTGAATCGAAGCATTCAAACAATATGTGGTTGCTTCGGAGATGATATACTATTGCAAATCATTCACAATTGGGGTATAAAATGGTAACATGATTCATATTTCAATCAATCATCGACATCGATTTTCGGTTGATTTGTATACCAATCAATCAACATCGATTTCTTTCGAGAATGATTGGCCGAAATAATATCCTTGCTTCAAATCGATTTGATTCACCAAGAGAATTGGATGTGATATTGAAGTATATCCACAAGCTATTCGTCGGTGGGGTGGAACAAGCAGTTTGACGAGGTTTTTCATGACATCCGCAAACTATTGAATGAAATGTCGGAGATTAAATATGGAAATTGGGTTGATGACTCTCTATGGTGTATTTGAAGAAGTTGTTAAGGTATCAAGTAACGTCTATATATTGTTTGATGAAATGTTTGGGAGAAAATGTTTTAACCTCTTTTTCAAATGAAAACCATACGGGTATTGTTATTTTAGGTATGACTTATATACTTAGATACACTCCAGGATCGTAGATTAGGTTGTCATTAATACTTTGATAGTGTTTAATCGCTCAACATCAGTCATTTTGAAAATTGCAATAAAAATGTATCACACGTTGTTGTGAACCTTATGTCTCGTTATGGAAGTAGTTTAAAAGCAAGAATGCTTTGATACACGCCAAAGAATTTTGATACATGGATCGAGAAACATAATTACATCTAGTAGGGAGAAAAAAATTGGTGGATGCAACAACTTGACTGTCTTTCACAAAGGAGAATATCGTAAGGAGAGGTTTTGAACTTTATTTGGCGAAATAGGTTTCATGTGTTGTTGTTTTCTTGGAGGGCACAACAATAGTTCCGGTGTAAGTTATTATGTGAGGGGGCACCATATTGTAGGAGTTTACATATGAGATACTAGAATTTCACACGGGTCTGTGTGCTAAGATGTTTTGATTTTCACGCAATAGATTTTCTCTTGGTGATACTTTATTGTGGTATGACTCGTGTGTACACAATGCATATAGCTACAGTGTGTTTGATAGAGACAAATTTGTCGAGTTACTTCAAGATAAGAAAGAAAAGATCATGTATTGGTTAAGGTTGTTGCTATTGCTCTTAATTCCATTGATTAATTGGGTGAAAATATTAGTGAAATTTAATGTTGCTAATGCACTAGAATATGAGATGTGTGAATATGAAAATCTCTATGGGTTTGAGACAATATGAGAATCAGAATTACACATCTCATAATCACAAACATAAGTCTCATTGGGTTTAGGACAATTAATATACGAATAAATACTCGATTAAAAATTTGTGAGTAAATAAATTTTAGAAACGTGTCGTTCTCATATATAAACTTGTTGATAAAGGACTTTTTTTTTTTTAAATTAAAGCCAAACAAAACAAGTTTATCTTCTTACTTTACAATTTAATGATATTCGCATAACTTTTAGTATTTTACTATACACATCATGGTTCAAGTTCTATACATCTCATGTCAATGCAAAACTTATATTTGAACATAAATATCTAAAATTTTAAAATTAATTATGCGATGTTAAATATATATTAAAAAAAAGCATTGTTTTTTTGAAGGAAGTGATGTGAAAATCTTAAAAACTCATTACAAACATGCATGTTGTATATGGTTGCAATATACTTTTGTATCTACAATTACCCGTGTACTTATTTTAAAACCTAATGTAAAATGTAAAATTTGATGTGGTGTCATTAAAACACGATGTATAGTATTGTAATATCCATCTTAAGGTCAATTGGCAATATATTGTATCTACAAAAGTTACTTATGTTTATGTGGAATTGAAACTTATGTCTATTTGTAGTTTTTTGTTTCTCGCCCTAATCTTTATAAACTCGAGAGCATCGTTTTTTACATCCACAATGCCTAAACTCGAGATGTTGCTTAGATGAATTCAATTACCTTGCCGCTTGAGTCAAATAAGAGATTGTCCGTTGTGTAAACGAGGAAACTAGAAAACCTAATGAGGCAACACTTGTGCATGGTTGTTTCTAGGCTTGTATCGGCGAGTGACGATGACGATTATGCTTTTGAGCTTGCGAAGAGTGAATATTTACAATGTCGCACCAAAGCAAAGGACTTAAGCGCCTACCTTGATGTTTTTTTTTTTTTTTGAGAAATGTGATGCCGAAAATGCATATCACGTGGAGGAGAAGCGTGTGCATTATGTGGGTCTACATTTAGAGGAACTTGGACTTACTGCTGTATTGAAAGTTTGTGTTGATTGCTTTTTTTTGTATTAATGTACTTTCACAATATGTAAAAAAAAATTTATTCAATATATATCTATTCAGGTCAGATGGATAAACTTAAAGTCGGAAGCATGTATCTCGTACGAGCTGCAATTCGTCATGTCAACCAGGAAAAGAGACATTCTATATGGTTCAAAAATTTCAAACACGAAAAGAAGCAAGTTCATTATAATGCCATTAAAAAAGATTGGTGTAAGTGACATTAGTACGTATCACCAACGACGAATAAGTGCAACAACTATTATCTCGTTAGGCATGGATATACCAATGTGCACTGGTTAAACTTTAACTCCTAAAGGCTAAATCTATGGGGTTAGGGGGTGTCCGTAAAGTGTATTCTGACTGTGTGAGTGGACATGGCTCACTAGTCACTGCTTTCATAATGAACATTATTAAGTTCTGGATTCAAACCTTATATTTCATAATAAGTTGGATTGCATGCAACGAATCAGTTACGATCATTTGATAGAGATTTAATACAAATGAGGCTAATAACCACTTGTCTATATTTGCATTATGAGTTAGCTCAAATTTTTTTATTGGTATTATTGCATACTCTTGTCTAATCATATAACTAATTGTATAAACTGAATAGTTGAAAAACTGAATAGATAAAATTGTGCACCCCTTAAAGTGCAAACTTTTTGAAGTTATAAAACGTTCACTAGTTTCATAATAGAGAGCGGACATGTTAAAATTGTTGAATTCATGCATGTATTAGATCTATAAAGTTTCTCTATTGCTTCATGCTATTGTTAACCGTTATAAATAATTACTAGTATAACACAATATGAGTGAGAATAATATGAACACGTACTTGAGTTACATGCATAGGATTACATCACTTGTTAATTATTTTAAATAATGTCTAGGTGCAATGTTCCACATCTAATTTATTGTTTATGAACTAATTTAAATTGAGTGAATTACTTAAAGTTCAATTGTGTCACTTTATTTTATTATTTCAAATGTATTACAAGATTATGAAAGTGTTTGCTCCATTATATAAATATTAGTCTCAATTTTAACCATGCTAGAATCCTAAGGGCATGAACATTTAATATTCAAAATTTATTAGTTAATTGGATATTTAAAATGTCATACGAAGTATTTCTGTAAGAAAATTTTTAATTCATTTTTTTTGTTTTTCCTTTTTTGTGCGTTGTGCCTCTTAAAGTATTATTCTTGGTTTTGTAAAATTTATTAGTATTATCATTAGTTCATTACTATTTTCAATTGGGCCGTGCTAACACGCGCTCACATCCTAATTGGTTAACGCGTGAATTTATGTGTGACATATTTCATCAGAACTAGCACACTGACATTCATAAGACTATCCTTTTTCTACTCTACAGTCTTTGCCCATCCCCTAGGGTGACTACCAAAAACAAAAGCAATTTTCTCATGGCAAAATAAGAAATCCAAGGAAAATAAATAGACCATAATCCCTTAGTCATCACCAGTTCTTCTGAAACTTGATTGAAACTAGTCCAAATCTAGGGTTCTTCTTCACAAGCGCACGAGCACCGCCTCAATCAACAGGTGAGCTTCTCTCTCTTTTTTTTACCTGAATTTTTGAATTCGACATTCTCAAGCAATTGAATTCACGTTCGGTTATCTGGTTGGTTCAATGAAATGTTCATATGGTTGATTGAAATTTGAAACATTGATGATTGTTCATTCGTTTGCTGCTACTGTTTATCCTTTTTTGCTTATTTGTCATCTAGGTGTCTCTCTGAGTAGTATTTTGTTTCACCGATTGTTGTTTATTCGTTTCTTTATCAAAATTCATGGATCAAATGCGTTTCCTATAGAACTAGAACGATGAATTTGCTGGTTATAGACGTGGTACCTTTTTGTGTTTTGTTCTAGCATCTAGGGTCTAGCCATATACCCTAGCTTTTGTTTGATGATATTTCTGTTTTAGGCTGTGAACGAAATGAGTATATACCCTAGCTTTTGTTTGATGTTATTTCTGTTTTAGGTGGTAAACGAAATGAGTTCCACTCCGAACAGAAGGTTGCATGAGGAGGGTGGCAGTGGAAGTGGCAGTGCTGGTCATGGTCACCCCTCTGGTTTGAAGCATGATGAACAGGGACCATATGCTGGGAATACGGGGAAGGTGGTGACACCAATCAGGCATGATCACCATTATGATGTGGGTCAGGACAGTCGGATGCCGAAGATTGCATCTCGCAACGAGTCCCATGACCTAGACAGGCGAGCAATTACGCTGCCGCCACATCTGCAGTTTAGGCGGGGACCAATGGCATATGATCCACACCCAGATCATGTCGGTTCAGATGCCAGGATGGAGTTTCGTGATGCAAAAGATAGCGGCAAGGACATGAAAGCCGACAATCGTGATTTGAAAGCTGATGCTATGCAGCAGAGTGCGAAAGCTGATCGATATATTGGCAGCCGAGTGGATGATGCTAAAGATGTGAATCATGAAAGGGGCTTGCATTCTGAACACAAGGGTGAGATGAAGCCGGATAAGGATGTTAAAACTGGATCCAACAGCCAGTTTGGTTGGAAAGAGTTGAAAGAACAAAATCGGTCGAAGCAACATCTCGATGGCGCTGGGGGGAATGTAGAAGCTTGGCACATGTCGCGAACTAGCTTGCAAGGCCCAGCTGAAGGTGCAAAGGAAGTGTTACATACTGAATCAAACCTCACCGAATCTCGTGAAGTAACCAAAGACAACAAGATTGAACCCAAAGGAGATGATAAGTTCAGAGATAAAGACCGAAAAAGAAAAGAAGTGAAGCAGCGCGATTGGGGAGAAAGGGATAAAGAGAGGAGTGACCGTCGAAACAACTTGCAATTGGGTGGTGGTGGCAGTGGGGAGAACAAAGAAGTGCAGAGGGAAGAAAGAGAGTCTGAAAGGTGGGTGTTTGAAAAGAAGGATCCTCAGAAAGATAAGGAAAAGCCAATTGAAAAGGAAAAGGTTCATATCAAGAGGGAATCATGGAACGGATCTGAGAAAGACACTTTGCACACCGGGAAAGTACCACTTGACATTCCTGGTAAATCTGTGGAACATGAATTTTCAACTGCAGAACACAAGAAGAAAGACGATACATGGAAAAATGCTGAGAGAGAAGCAACAGACAGGAAAAAAGAAAAGGAAGCAGATGTAGAAGCAGAAAGACCTGAAAAGCGGGGGAGGTTTAATGACAAAGATCCTGAGGAGTGTGGTATGGAATCTGAAGGAGGTAATGAAAGGGAAAGAGAAGCATTTAATCCTGGTGTTCAGCAAAGAAAGAGGATGCTCCGGCCAAGGGGCAGTCCTCAAACAGGCAATCGCGATTTGCGTATCAAGCCTCATTCAAATGATAATGAAGGGTATTGTTTCTATCTTACTTGATGATTGCTTTTGTTTTCACTCAGTTTGATAACCTGCAGATTTCTAGACTTTTCGTGTGTTCGGCTTTAGTGTGCATTTTAGTTGTGCCTCCACACGTACTATTGACCTATAAACTACTTGTAGTATTTCCTCGGTTCACCCCTGCTGTATTGTACACGAGTGAACAGTCTGAAATCTGCAATTTCCTCCTAGGAATGTCTAGTGCTAGTGATTTGAACATTTTCTTGCATGAAATAAGTGGATGAATAATGCCGATATCTTTCTAATTAATCCCTCACTTTATCTTTAACAAGATTACCTGAAATAAAAGTAACCTTTCGACTTGTGTGTTTAATGCACGTTTTGGCATGTGGTTAATAGTTGGATTTACTAATTGGGCTATATTTGTTAGTCTCAGATTGAGCGTAAACCCGGTGGAGAACAATATCATTGAATAAATTTCTAAGCTCTGTATGAGCTTGAACTTTTAGAGAAGATGAAAGTTCAGATTATCAGGGCAGTCACCTCCAATTGGATTAAACCACTCAAATCTTCCAAGTGACAAGTACACTCATACAATTTGGCACTTGTTGGGCATTCCCTTATGAGCTTAGTATTGGTGAAATAATATAAATGAACAAGCAAGCTTGAGCTTATAGATGAGATAATTTTTCAAAACCCTAAGGACAAAAGAGTAGAAGAAGATAAGATTTACATTTGCAAAACTTTTTCCTAATTGACACTCAATTTATTTATTATGTCCTCGTGCATCGGATTTGTTGTAACTGGTTAAATGATTAAGATCTAGCTGCTCTCCAATCTGTGAGAAGAGCAAATCTATTACAATTACACACAAGGCCATCCATAAGCTTTGAAACAGCTGCAAATTGGGTTAAAATGAAGAGAAAATAGAGCCACTTGCTGACCGTGATCCAAATATGAAACGGTACATTTGCTAGTGTTCTATGCAGTATTCATCTATGTACCTGTATGATGTGCGAACGTGTGGGAGCTTATGTGAAGCAATTGGTAGCAATGAAACATTCCACATGGGTTAGCTAAAGGGTGTTCCCTCTTAATACGTAGGTCAAAATGAAAGACACTGTCCGTATAGTCGTATAGATTCTCAAAGAAATTTGGTTCTATTTTGGGCTGTTCTCTGATGTTAACCATCTCTATCTTCGGAAACTTTATCTATTTCTAAAAACGCAGCACTGTATTGGCCGAATGAGTTTCTTCTTGTTTGTCATTTTGAGGACTGCGTTTTGGAGATACTAGGCCCAGTATTTCCTTCAATTGAGATTGAAGTAAAGTGGTACTTACACAGTAGTTGCTGCGGAAAGAATAGGCCGGCATTGGATAATAAAGTTTTATCTTAAATGGTCAAGAATTTAAGGCTCCAACCCTGACCTTTAATTCATTGTGAAGATACATCGAGATACCTGTCGTACATAAAATTAGGGTAGTATCGTGGTAAATAGCTGCTCCCTACTTTCTGTCTGTTTCTGTTTAGACTTTAGAGAAAATGGACCAACATATAACCTGAGGTGGAATTTGGTTGTGAATTGGTATTTCACTTTCTTAGGCAAGAGACAGACCGAAACCTTTTAACTTCACTTCCTTCTGTCTCTTGACTGAATCTTAGTAGTTGACCCACAAACTTGATCCTATGGTTAAGAGTCTATTTTTTTTTTTTTTTGTTGAAACGGTAACACCAAATACACCAATACAAACCTTATAACTCCAATTATGACTAAACCACCTTATGCCTTCGCCGGGGTTCGAACCCCCAACCTCTTTTGTGGTACTCCAACACCCCACCACTCGGCCACCCTTATGGTTAAGAGATTATTGACTGTGCACTTTGGGAGTACCATTATTTGAATGATCAAATCATTCAGCTCGAAGTTGAGGAGTGATGTAAGTGTTCTTGAATTAGTTTATCCATTCATGACATCTAATTTATTAAATGAAATCTTCTTAGCATTAGTTGATTTATGCATTAATGATATATCCACGATGGTAACAGTCATAAAAGGATATTTTTCTCTGCTGCTGTGATTTCTTCATGTTTTTGGAAGGTTTGATATTTAAATCTTTAGAACTTGTTAAGAAGAATCTTTATTTGGAAGGGCATATAAGGTGCTAATAGACCTACTGTGAAAATTAATACTGTCAAGAGTGCTTAAAAAAATAGTAATTAGCTAACATGTCAAAGGATTTATAGTTTTTGATTGTGCCTTGTTATGGTTGATATCTATGAATCACTGTAAATCGATATTTTGTTGGCATGTTATGACACCCTGACAAGGTAAATAGACCTCAGATACATCTTTGGCAATCTTGTGAAGAATTTGAAAATTTTGCTTGAATTGATATCGTGTCTACATGTTTTGACCTAGTAAGTAGTTGTACATTTTTGGACACTTCGTAAACAGTTTGGATATTATTAAATTACTAAGAAATTAAGAGATATCGCACACTCGCACTCAATCTGAACAACGCATACCATCTTTTATTAGTTAATTAGGATATGTGATCTATTCTCTGTCACCTAAATTTGGACTGGAAGGTTAAATTACCTTAAAAAGTTAGAAATCTTTGCTTAAGAAGCGAAGTGTTCTTTATTCTTTTATAATTGAAAACATGCTATACTATTTGATAAAACTGTTTGTAGCTCTAATTCTCTTAGTGGCAAATGCTTAAGCATGTTAATACAGCACATTAGTTTGTAATATTGCATTTAGTTTGTATGGTACCATATATATGATCGTGTTGCTCTGTTTACACTGCCAAATGCTCCCTAAAATGTTCTATTGAGTGCTAACTAAGTGCACTAGTCTATGAATGAGTGCTGGACCTCATGAAGAAGCATTGTATTTATTTGTTTCTAAATTACTGGTCATAAAGTAAGATAATTGCTTAATTCAAGGACGATAATCGACAAGACCTGCTTGAGATTTATTAGGTGATATTCTCCCAAATTTTATCTCTGATTTTCTTAACGCGTGTTAGTCTGCCCTAAAAACAATAAAATTAAATGCAACAGTAAAATTGTCCTTATAAATACGAAGAAAAATCTCATAACCATACAATTGGTCTCTCCCAGCAAAGCAGTCCCTGACCCCAGCCCCTTTCCCTTTTCTAACTCAAAGTTCAATTCATTTCTGAAAGATGATGATTTTCATCTTTTCTCCAAATTTTTTACTTCCCTATAAGCTGTCAGATCTGAAGACAGAATGGAAATGTAAATCTCCAGCATCTCTACATTAAATGATGGAGTATGAATTAGTCAAGTTTTAACTATATTTTTTCATCTTCATCATCGTTTTATGTCACCTCAAGTTGATCTGTCTAGGGTGTCTGTAATTTGGAGGAAAGATGAAAATCATCATCTCTCTGTAATTAAATGAACTTTGAGTTAGAATGGGGAAAGGCTGGGGTCAGGGGCTGCTTTGCTGGAAGAGACCAATTGTTCGATTATGAGATTTTCTTCTTATTTTTATAGACAATTTTACTGTTGCATTTAATTTACTTTTTTTTAAGGCAGACTAACACGCGTAAAGTACTGAGGATATACGTCCTTTGATAATGTCCAATTGCCATTAATAGATGAATGTAAAGTTATTTTTTATATCATTTCATAAAACCCATAAATTCCCAATGCATGTGTATATACATCCCACTGAGGTGAAGAAATTTAATGTCTAAAGACTGTTGCTTTGTCGAAAATAAGATTTCTCCTTGGCTGAAAGCCGTTTCTTAAGAGAGGTGGCAACAATAATTGTTGTAATATTATTACAAAATAAAATTACAGAGATAAAATATGGGAGAATCTATCCTGATATTTCTCAAGGAGGCCTTGTCGATTCTCGTTCTCAGTATCATTCTTAGCCTATTAGGTTGGTAAACTAGAATGCATGTACTTTGACCTATATCCTCAAAAATTACGCGTGTTAGTGTGCCTTAAAAAAAGTAAGTTAAATGCAACAGTAAATTTTTCTATAAAAATAAGAAGAAAATCTCATAATTGAATAATTGGTCTCTTCCAGCAAAGCAGTCCCTGACCCCAGCCTTTCCCCATTCTAACTCAAAGTTCATTTCATCAAAGAGAGATGATGATTTTCATCTTTCCTCCAAATTTTTTACTTCCCTATAGGGAAGCTGTCAGATCTGAAGACGGAATGGAAATGTAAATCTCCAGCATCTCTACATTAAATAATGGAGCTTGAATTAGTCAAGTTTTAACTATGTTGTTTCATCTTCATCATCGTTTTATTTTTCCTTAGGTCGATCTGTCTAGGGTTTCTGTGCAAAACTGAGAAATTGATGTTTTAGTTTGTATGTTAAGGAGAAGCTTGTTTTCTGCTGTCTATCTGTGTTTCGCCTGACATACTTGGATATTCATTTTTCATTTATTGTTTTCATGTATTCTGCAGTATCTTCCTTGCGTTTTGAGGAAAACACGAGCTAATCGATTGTCTTTTATTATTTGCAGGCCCCAAGGTAATCTACCAACAGCAAAGTCTGGTTACTTTTATTATGACTGGGTTGTTCTCAATTTGCATCCTCCAAGGATACTCAGAACTCTCAACTCGCTCATTCTACATATAACTTTGCTCTGATATATAATAATTCCCATCAATATGTACAATTTCAAGTTTCAGCCGGATGTCAGGATCTGGTTCTTTAGATTCTATTCTTTTAATTTGGAATTTTCAATCCAACTTTTTATGAGAAAAAAAACCTGAAACATCGGGTGTCAAGTTTTAATAACTTTTGCTCCAAGTTATTATTGTTTGCCTCTTCTAATGTTTGTTATGTCCTCTTGCCTCTTTTATTCTTTTTTCCTGCAAATTGATGTGTTCCCCGCGGTTTGATCTCGTCCACATATTTTTTGCATCTTAGATGATCAGGTCAGAGAGCTTGCTTGAGAAGGGATTACTTTAACAGTGGAATGTAGCCGTGTTCTCTGTCATTTTATCTGCATCTCGTGCATTCCTTATATGGCATTGGTTTTAATAAATTAATGTAAATTTGGCTACGGGTTATCCAAACTGTTGTCATTTACATTATTGGATATGTGCATAAGGGAATCTTTGAACTAAACAAAGAAAGATTACCCAACCCAACTTTTTCTTGTGGAGACCAGATTTCTTATGTTGATTGGACCTTGATTTTCTGTTTGAGATCAAATTCTTCTAGGGCTAGATAATGAACTATTCAGAATACATGCCTATGCATATTTTACCATCATCTATCTTCTACTTCTTCCTTTTTTTTTTTTTCAATTCTTTTTTCTACTCTAGTTGTTTCCTTTTCAAGTGTCATCTTAGGGCTTCAGGTAACAATATTTCTAGATAGAAAAGGAACTTACCCATGCTCCTTAGTTTTCCAGTTTCAGCATGATAACATATCTAAATTCCATGTACTAAATCTCCACTTTTATTTCATGGTGTCTGTCCAGGTCAGGCTGATGCATCCTGCGTTGTATACAAAATTGGGGGAAGCATGCAGGAATTGATAAAATTGTGGAAGGAATATGAATTATCACAAGCTGATAAAGCATGTGAGAGCTCTCAAAATGGCCCTTCTTTAGAGATCCGCATACCAGCTGAATATGTAACTGCTACTAACCGCCAGGTACGTTACTGTTTCTGTTATCTGAATACTGCATGTTCCTTTTGGTTTACGTGATTGTAATCCAATGATTTGGTTATGGTGTTTGTATTGTTCAGGTAGATTGCAATAAACTCTAGTAACTGAAAATTTGTACTAGTTAGCTTGGTATTTCTTCTATGTAGATTAGTTGCCTAGATCTACCATAAACATCTTTCAGGATAGAAGTGATGTTGGTGCTATGAGTATGAAGATAGTATTTGCTAAATGTATCATGCTTGTTACAGGTCTATATGGTTCATTATATGTAGCTATTCTTTTCAAATCCATAAATATTGTGAATTTTCTGCTCATGGTTTATAATTGCTCCATTTCATATAATGATTATGTTAAAATATATAAAATGAGTATGGTTAACAATGTGGATTATTTAAAACAGCCTTAATCTGGTGGAGAGATGGGGGATGGGGTGGTTGATAATTCCAGGAGCGTTGTGGCTATCTAGTAAAATAGTTAGTGCAGAGTTTATTGCAGATCATGTACATATTTCAGATGAAACTTAGATGTTGAATTAAAGTTTGCTGAAGTTATTAGTTTTTTTAAGCAAACTAAGATCTTTATAAGTTGAGGGCAAAACATATATGGATAGGAGGTACCGTATCCCCTACTGAAAGAACTAAAATCCCAAAGTCTAGCTTGAATAAAGTAGGTAAGTGATTATCTCGAGTCTCTATACTAGCCTAGATCACAACAGGCCCTAACCTAGGTTCACTACCTGTTAATCATCCACCATAAGACTATAATCGGGCTTAAAAGTTTGCTGAAGTTATTATGTTCTCTGAACTAAGATTACCAGGTTGAACTTATAAATACTCTTCCATATCAGATATCAGATATATATATATATATGTAGTGTATGTAATGTGGGTGTGCCAATACTGGTCTTGTTGATGAAATCAGTGCCGGTTCTGGTATTTCTTATTATATCTTTAATAACATACTTTACATATCCGGTCTCCTATGCTCAAATTATAATAGGATGAAAATCTCTCAAGTCCAAATTATTGGACAAAATAGCTCTCAGCCTTATTTAAAAATATCTCTACAATAAAATCTCTATTATACCCTTTTATGTGATCACCAATAACAGTATTAGTAAAATGTTAAAACCAACCGGTGGTACCAAACATGAGTACCAACATTTACGGGCACCAACCATCGGTGCCGTAAAAAAAATTCAATATAACTATTAAGATGTGGACATCTCACGCTAGGCTTAGTTTCTCTCTTCCCATTTCACAGCTGCCTCTATAATTCTTGAGTTGGTTAACTGCAGTTTATTTCCTTCTGAATCATATGTTTGAGTTCTTAAAATTATATGCGCAGGTCCGGGGAGGGCAACTTTGGGGGACTGATGTGTACACTGTTGACTCTGATTTGGTGGCTGGTATGTTTTGTTTCTCGATTGATAAATATCATGTTCCTGTGATATTAACTTTGGCTCTGCTGGTTTCAAGGGAAAATGAGGGAAAGGAAAAGGAATTGGAGTACATTCAAATTCATTTGGAAAACATTTGCTTTTCCTTCCCACCATCTCCCCTTGAAACATGAAGAGCCTGAGTGACTCTCCAGTCTCCACCTACCAGGTGGTTGCTTTGGTGCACATTCATTAACACTTTACACTTATGTTCAGTTCTTATGCACACGGGCTATTGTCGTCCGTCGGCTTCTCCTCCTCCACCTTCTGCTCAGGAGTTACGTGCAACTATCAGAGTGTTGCCTCCACAAGAGGGTAAATCCAAAAACTATCATGCCTTTAATATTATTGGGGCTTTTAAACAGGCCCCCTCCATTTCACAGCAACTGTACTACGTCCTGTTTGTTAAAATAAAAAAAATACGAAAAAAAGAAGAACGGTTAGGATGTGGATTTTGTACCAATGTAATGTATGATCTGTCATAAACTCTTTTATCTTTATGCTGGGTAATATCTAACAACTGTCTTTTTCTATCTGTATATATTGGACAGAGACAGACGGTCACATACATACTCTTCCTTACATATTTAAGTTCCAGTATTGTGTTATTGTGTGGCCGAAAATTCAGTTTTACCTTTTGTTGGGAATTTATCTCACTCCATATTAAAAAAGTGACCTTTCTTTTTAATCAGTCATGTCTATTTATTTTGTATGATAAAAGTTACTCCGTACTTAATGGTGGTCACTCATAAAATGAGCTCTCTCTCTCTCCCCTTTTTTTCTTTCTCACATCCAATTTGTCTCAGTGGGTTTTATCTTCCACTTTTAGCTTTGCTCTGACAATGGTCCTATATGTACATCTTAGATTTGTTGTGTTACATCTTAGTTTATTGAAATCCTGGATTTTATGATTCATCCCTGAGTGCAGCTTAAATGGCCTTTAGTTAATACGATTGAATTTATCTCTGAAAACCTAGGCTACATTTCTTCATTGAGGAATAATGTACGTTCACGTGCATGGGGAGCTGCTATTGAGTGCAGTTACCGTGTCGAACGCTGCCGCATCCTGAAGGTTAGCAGTTTGTTTCATGTCATGTCACTTCAAGATCCTTTCTTGTGGAAAAATGCACCCACTGAATTTCTTGGTGCCTCAAGTATTATATTTTCAGAATTTATAAGTTGAACTTCAAGGGCATTGTTCTCTATCATTCTTGCTAAACGATTTCTTATCTTGTAGTATATGAATAAATCTCTCCTTGTACCTTCAAAAAAAAAAAAAAAAAAACCCTGTATATTTGCTGTTTTCTTCTGTGACATGCTATTGTCTTGTACACATTTCAGAAAGATGGTGGAATTGTTGAGCTCCAACCTTGCCTGACACATTCTTCGACCATGGAGCCTACTTTAGGCCCCGTAGCTGCAGAGCGCACTATGACTACAAGGGCTGCAGCTTCGGTAATTGCCTTTTGATGATAACTTATACTTTTAGGTGTATGTGCACACAAGCTCTAGTGCTTTGGTTTCACACTAGTGCTTGTCAGCAGTCTGCCCATATTCTGCTTTATTATGAAGCTTAGCTTTCTCATCCCATTATCATTGAATTCATGAACTTCATGTGACACCCCCACTCCCCCCTTTCCTCATTTTCAGAATGCTTTACGTCAACAAAGGTTCGTGCGGGAAGTAACAGTCCAATTCAACCTCTGTATGGAACCTTGGTACGTCTAGTTTGCATTATCTATGAACCTTTTCTCTAAACAAATGTGGCTTACATATGTGTTGGCTTATTGTGGGGCTTCATGTGTAAGTGTAACTACATATTCAGTATTTCAGTGTCATCATGACTATGGTTTTATTTAGTAAGATGTTTCCTCATTCCAGGTGCGGTATTTCAAGAGTATATGCAAACTTTCTGTAGAGAGTGTTAACCTACAAACATGTATATTTGAATAAACATTTCTGATGATTGAACTTGTTAAAGTACATATTGTGCCACATGCATACTTATCACATTCTCTTGTTAAGAATCAATTGGAACTCTGTATTGTTGGCACTACTATACCTGTATTTTCTAGTATGATTTGTTATAACAGGTCCTGAATTGTAATGTCTTTTTAGCTACCATTCTCAGTGGTAACAAATCTTGGGGATTGATATCTAAGTAGCAATTCGGGTACACTTGATGTGCATGATTGTGAGTTCGTAGAAAGATTCCTATGAAGAGAAAATTTTGATATAAAACAAGACAGGTCTGAATCTTGTTGCTACATAAACTGGAGTAAGAATCATTCAATCAATACTCGTGTGAGAGATGCTAGTTGATTTATGTATTGATAGGAAACCAAAATTTAATAGGAAAAACTTTTGCCGTTCCTCCTATTGTTTTGGTATTCAAACTATTATATATATTACCATGTGATTGCTCCTCAAGCAGCAGACTTTGTCTATCGAATCCGTCTGCTCCTTCGTGAACATTAATTTGAATTTCATTTTTTACTTTAGAAATTGATGTTTCTCGCTGACATTTTTCCTGTTGTTGTGTTTTGTAATTCTAGGCTTAAATATAGCATAAGTGCTGTTGCTGACAAAGGCCTCAAAAGGTCCCTCTTTACAAGTGCGCGCATGAAGAAAGGGGAAGTTCTCTATGTAGAAACCCATTCATGCAGGTAAAATAATAATGAAGGTGTTCTGTAATGATATTCTGTGGTGTCAAGTTGTGTGTTGGTCCTTTCTTCCAGATGTTTCCGTTAGAAGTGGCTGTCCACATAAAGTTGGATTATTTGGTTTAGTTATGAATCTCTTCAATGGACAATGAGAGCTAATTATACATAGAGTTGAAAGAGCATGCAGGGATGTTGAAATTCTTAAAGAAATCAATGCTGGAATTAATTAAAATGCATCGAGTGCCTGGATTATTTTAATATTTTTCTCTGAATCGCTTCAGTGGAACATGCGAGCTAATTATGCAGAGTTGAAAGAACATACAGGCATGCTGGAATAAATTAAAATGCATTGAGTGCCATACTAATGACAACAATTATAATTATGCTACACTTTTGCAAAGATGTTTCTTTATCCCCAAAATTGCCTGAACCAATGCAAGTGTGACATGAAGTTTCTATTATGAAATTATGAAAAGGCTTACATAAGGGTGAGCTTTCGTATGCTGTTCACGGTTTAGAATACTTTGTGGGGGGGGGGGGGGGTGGATGCACGAGACACACATGCTTGACGGAGAAGTGCTTACAATTTAGAAACTTCTAGAGTGACAGTGTAACAAAAAGCTGTTTAGATGCAAAATTGCAAGATACATTAACCATCTGGTGGAAAGTGCCATTTCCTCAGAAAAGACACCAAAACTATCGAAAATTTGAACACGTGGAGAAGTCTTGTGTTAGATAGCTTTTACCTGTGATAAAAAATGAGGAACCGGAAGTGTTGGAATCATCTCTAGAATTGGTTTCATGGCTTGTTAAAGGTCTAGTAGTTGTGTGCTTGAAATTTGTTTTAGTAGTTGTCCACTGGTTAGATTGACAACGGGTGAAAAACTGATTATTAATCTAATATTTCCATTCGTGTTTTCTACATCGTATAGGTATGAGCTTTGCTTTGCTGGAGAGAAGTTAGTCAGGGCTGCATCAGTACCTCATGTAGCTGGAGCAGAATCTGGAAGAACTCAGGCGCACAACTTACACCATGGTAATGGTGAAAGAAGCAGCATTGACAGTGAAAGTGCTGTGGTGGATTTATTCCGGTGGTCTCGCTGTAAGAGAGCCATACCTCAGAAGACGATGCTGACTTTGGGGATTCCACTTCCTCCAGAAAGAGTTGAGGTAATCCACATGCATGTTCTTTGTATGAGCTACTTTTGAATTCTGAAATTTTCCTTGAACCTAATCTAAGCGAGAGGAATATTTGTAGTCCTCACTTCTAAAATTGAAACTGGAAGTACTTGATTGGTAGTTATAAGGTCAGTTAATGGACTTTGCAATCCTTTTATGCGCTTGGTGGACGTGGACGGTGGATCACTAACATGGCCATTCCAATCAAGGACCCTAGCTTTTCGTCTAATGGAAGAGATGCATTTATTACACAAGAATTGAACTAAACTATTTGTTACAATTTCGTATCACTAGAAACGTAATTCTGTTACGTTGATAGGGCTTGAACCTTATTGTAATGTAAGGAGAAATTAAGTAGCCCTTGTAGTCGTATAAGCAAAGTAGAGAGAGCATCAGGTCAAGATTGTTGTGACTTGTGAGGGTAAATTGTAGTTTACAGTTGAAGCTGGTTTCTGAACCTCCATGATCAGAGGTAGAACATTTTGTTTGGTGTATTGCTAATAACTGTTCTCTATTTATATGACAGGTTGTGGCGGACAAGCTGGAGTGGGAAGACATATCATGGTCGCAAACTGGTGTGCAGATTGCAGGGAAGGTTTATCACCTTGCTAGGGTGCATTTTCTTTCTCCCCCTAAATGATATTTCGGCCGACAGGAAGAGCATTGATTAGCTCTATGCTTTTAGACTATGGTTCGTTTGGCGTCCTATGGAGTATAGATGTAACAGTGCCTGTTGTTGAATTTTATTTATGAGACTGTTTTCTAAGGTGGGTGATATTTGAATTAAACTATGATGTTGTGCTTGTTGAGTTTTTATTTATGAGACATTGTAATTAAACTATACCCATTAAACTATGCTGGGTGATGATATTTAAGATTGAACAGAGACTATGTTTTGTGTCGTTAATGGTCCTTAATCTTCGAGTTTCATCGAATGTTGCTGCAATTCACTCCTCTAATCTTAGGATAATCTGTGGTTCTCTTACAAGTGAACTACAAGGGTAACTTAACATGGGGTGGGACTGGTGTGTTTGCATTTGCAACTGCTTTCCTTGAAGTTTCTCTTGCAAACTGAGAGAAACTGTAGTTTGTAGTACAGTAGTATAATTTTTAGCTTGCACTCCCTCTATCCTATAACCTATAGGAAGTACGGAAGTGGAAACGGAAATGAAACGAAACGAATATGTGGAGATGCTAAAATTCAAAAGAGTAGCAAGCAGAAATGTGTAGGAAACGTTTTTTTTATTTTATATTTAAGTATATTAATATGTAAAGTAATATTTATAATGAATACATGAATACTAAACAATCAAATAAATAGATATTTGAATACATAAATTAGGTTGCTAAAAAAGATACTCCCTCCATCTATTATTAATGTTTTCATATTTCCTTATTTGCTATCCACCACTAATGTTCCCATTTCCATTTTAGGCAAGACATGTGCATTATTTTAATTTAAAATAAAACTCATTATAAATAATGTGAGGACACAAAACATGTTTGTAATGTCTATCTCCTCCACCTCTCATGTTTTATTATTAAAATAATATGATATTATTTTTTTGACCCAAGTCAAAATGGGCACATTATAGATAGATAGAGGGAGTAGATAATTTAGTGAAATTAAATTACAAACAACATAATAAGTTGAAATATATATGATGTACGTATTTCTAAGGAGATGATGTATGAGTAAAAAATTCACTTATTCACATGCATTAGACAACATATAACCAATATTATAGAAAAAATAATTGAATTAAAAATTATCAAATTGTCATAAAGATAGTCCATAAGTTTCCGACTAGAAAACGTAGAAGAAACGTTTTCCAAGAAAACGCCAGGTCATTTGAAGTTTCCGTGCTTCCTAGTATAAAACTATCCTCATTATGCCTTTTAAATCAATATTAATATTATTTATTAAAAAACTGAACCTAATTTATTAATTACAGCAGTAAAATTGAACTTAACTTAACTTAACCTAATAAAACTAAACTAGACTGAACTTAATGGATCCAAACTAAATTAATTTGAAATATAAATTGTTAAGTAAGCAAATTTAAACCGGACTGAATTTAATAAATGTGAATTTAAGGTGAAATGAACAAAAATTATCCTTATTTTATGACATAATTACATGTAGACCCCTGTGCAAAATAATATTACAAATAAAACACCAATTTGATTTAGTTTATTATATTTAGTTTCGCCGTTAATAGCTTCCATGAAAAGTTTTTAACATAAAAGGCAGTTTAAAATAAAATTTAATAACACATGTAATAATTAAGAAAAATCGCAACATCATTGGAGCAATGAATATTTTCTAAGTTTGAGTTTGGAATTGTTGAACTGAATTGAAATCACATAAATTGCTTCAGAACAAAACATTACTAATCCCTTTGTACATTAAATATTTATGAGTAAATAAATTTTAGAAACATAACGTTGACATTTCATTGTTTATCTTGTAGGAGTATATATTTATTTGACTTCCTCCTCGGAGTATCTAGTGATTGTGGTTAAATCGGGTCTAACCGTCTAAGGGAACATCATCAATCGGGTATTTTTGTTCTCAAAACTTGTTCCGATTGGTATTCGTCCGTTATGAGAGTTGATTGTCAACTCATAATTCTCGGACTTCTAACTCTTTACTAGTGAAAAGACATACTAGACGATGATGAGAATTTTCAAGTTTCTCTCCATTGATTATCAATTATTGGGTATTTTCTTAGCTTCGACAATTTTGGTTGGGTGTAGAGAGCTTTGTTTGTCATTTTGGTTTGCGTGCAATCCTTTTGCACACTTTTGTTCTTGTAAATATTTTGAGGAAGTAATAATATTTTGCGGTTTCCAAAGAAAAAAATTGTAGTTCATATATAAATTTGTTGAAATGAAATTTTTTTTGTTCTTTTTACTCGTAGCCAAATGGAAAAAGTTTCTCTTCTTACATTAAAATTTAATGACTTTGTATTAATTTTAATGTTTCGTTGCGTTGGTTGAGTTAGTGTTTTGGAGATTTTTATTTTTTATTTTTTATTATTTTTTTTTTTAAAAGCAACTTCATATTACTTAAACGAGATTCAAATAGGTTACAACTTTGCATTGGTTCGTAGTCGCAACCAAGCGGGTACTAAACTGTTCTAAATCATATGATACATATTGATGGAGCCATATTGGACATATGTCCCAAACACATAGCCTAATCTTTTCGACAGTTGACAAAAATTATAGAGACCCACGATAATATTCAGTTAACGCCATACTACCATACTTAGCCAAAGCATCAGCACCACCGTTCTCTTCTCTATAGACAAAAGCTAGTTGCACCTCTTCAAATTGTCTTCGCAGCCTTCTGATTTCAGTTGTTTGGTGGTTGTGGTGCCACATTTCCTTGTGCTCCCTGCAGATACATTTAAAAACATAAAGTGAGTCAGTTTGGATCATGAGTTTACTAATGTTTAGTTGCAAAGCTCGTTTAATTCCATGTTGCAAAGCTCACAGTTCTGCTGAGTTTATATACGTTTTTCCAATAAACCTTGCAACTGCAAAAAGCCCTGATCATTTTTTAGGATTGCACCAATGCCTGCATATCCATTATCTATACCAAATCCATCAGAGTTGAGCGCATAAAAACCAGAAAGAGGCTTTTTCTAGTAATATTTTGTGGTATCCTTAGCATATCATGATCTTTTCTTAGTTTTAAGTAGATTGTTTTGAGTTCAAACATGTTGACAGGATGATTTCTAAAGATGAAATTATTACGAGCATTCCATATTATATTGGTAACCAGAATAAAATTGGTATGAGCTTCAAAGTTAAGCACCAAACCAAATAAGAGATCAGTTAGCCCTGGAGTGAAATAATTCCATTGGGTAGGCATGTGAATTGATCTTAGGTGCTGGAAGTTTACACACGAGAAGAGGATATGATTGATGGATTCTTCTTCTTGTTGGCATAGTGAACACATGGGAGAGGGTAAAACTGTTTGTTTCCACAGTCTTACCGTCGTTGGTAATCGGTCATGAAGGCACACCCAGAGAAAGAACTTGATCTTTGGGAGGACTTTCAGGCGCCATATTCTGTTCCAAGGCCATGAAGGTAAAGGAGATTGTTGATTAGTTAAGAGGTTATAAGCATATTTCATTTCAGCATAAGCTCTCATGTGGAATGATAAGGCCATACGACATGATCTTCATCTGGCTCACTTGGAAGGGGATAAGCTAAAATTTCAAGCTCAATACTATGTGGGAGGATCTGGCCCAACAGTTCTCTATTCCAAGAGTGGCTCAGTATGAAATTTTGAACAAGTTGAGATTTTTTAGGCTCATAATTAACAAAGTCCATAATGATTTTTCCGTTTAACCATTTGTCAATCCAAAAGAGCACCTTATCACCTTTGCCAACTACCCAACCCAGCTGTGTGCGTAACCCAGTTTGGGTATGTGTTGCTTTGGTGGTTGTATGGTGTAGTTTGGGTCAAGTGCTTGTTTTGGCTAGTTTTTGGTTGTTGTCACCTTGTTTTGGTGTTTCTTGAGTTGTACTCCTAATAGTATTTTCCATACTTTTTGTATCAAGACTTGAGGTTTTAATAAAATGTTGTCGTTTAAAAAAAAAATACAAAACTTATATTTGAACATAAATATCTACGTAATGTTTGAAATGAAATATGTGATGCTAAATAAAAATACATCCTTTTTTTTTTTTTTATTGCAATCATTGATGTGAAAATCTAAAAAAACTCATTAAGACATTATGTATATGGGTTGCAAAATAATTTTGTATCTATGGTTATGTGTACTTATTTAAAAAAGTGATGTAAAAACCATAAAAATTGGCGCGGTGTCATTAAAATATATAATGAACATTGTTAAAGTTCTCGACTCAAACTTCATAATTTATAATAAGTTGGATCACATGCATTGAATCAATTACAATTATTAATAAAGCTATAATACAAGTGAGGCTAACAACGATTTGTCGACTTGTCTATATTTATATTTATGAGTTAGCTCTATTTTTTCGTTGATATTATTCCATATTTGTATAGTTGTAAACTAATTATATAAACTAAATATATAATCGAAAAATTGAATAGACAAAATTGTACACCTCTCAAAGTGCAAACTTGTTGAAGTCATAAGACATGGTAAGAGTGTTGGAACTTCGTGCATGTGGATATATAAGGTTTCACCATTGTTTCATGCTATTGTTAATCGGTATAAGTAATATTAGTATAATTGCATAACACAATATGAGTGAAAGTAATAGTATGATCAAACACGTACATAAGCTATATACATAAGATTACGTCACATATTAATTATTTTAAATAAATATCTAGATTCATTCCGCATCTAATTAATTGTTTATGGACCAATTTAAATAGACTGAATTTTTCCAAGTTCAAATGTGTCACTTTATTATATTTTTAAGTGTATTACAAGATTATGAAAGTGTTTTGGTCGATTATATAAACTTTGGACTCAATTTTAACCATGCTAGAAACCTATGGGAATTAAAGTTTAATATTCTTTTAATTTTCAAATTTAATATTTTTTAAAAAATTTTAATTCCTTTTTTAGTGTTGTGCTTCTTATCATTTTGGTTTTACAAAATTTATTATAATTATTATTTTCAATTGGACGGTGCATTACACGCGCAAATCCTAATTGGTGAAACGCGTGAAATTATGTGTGATTTATTTCATCAGAATTAGTACATGACGTTTATCAGGCTATCCTTTTTGTACTTTACAGTCTTTGCCCATCCCCTACTACCAAAAATAAAAGCAAATTTTCTCATGGCAGAAACTTATAGACCATAATCCCTCATTCACCAGTTCTTCTTAGAATTGATTGAAACTTGTCCAAATCTAGTTTCGTAGGGTTCTTCACTAGCGCACAAGCACCGCCTCAATCAACAGGTGAGCTTCTCTCTCTTTTTTGGCCTGAATTTTGAATTCAACCTTCTCAGGCGATTGAATTCACGTGGTTTTTGTTTTTTCTAATGAAATGTTCATATATTTGATTGAAACGTTGATAATTTTTCATTCGTTTGCTGCTACTGTTTATCCTTTTTTGCTTGTTTGTCATCTAGGTGTCTCTCTGAGTAGTATTTTGTTTCACCAATTGTTTTTTATTCGTGTTTTTTTTAATCAAAATCCATGGATCAGATGCGTTTACTATAGAATTGGAACGACGAATTTGGTTGTCATAGACTTGGTACCTTTTGGTGTTTTTTTCTAGCATCTAGGGTCTAGCCATATACCCTAGCTTTTGTTTGATGATATTTCTGTTTTAGGCGGTGAACAAAATGAGTATATACCCTAGCTTTTGTTTGATGTTATTTCTGTTTTAGGTGGTAAATGAAATGAGTTCTACTCCGAACAGAAGGTTGCATGAGGAGGGTGGCAGTGGAAGTGGCAGTGCTGGTCATGGTCACCCCTCTGGTTTGAAGCATGATGAACAGGGACCATATGCTGGGAATACTGGGAAGGTGGTTACACCAACCAGGCATGATCACCATTATGATGTGGCTCAGGACAATCGGATACCGAAGATTGCATCTCGCAACGAGTCCCATGACCTAGACAGGCGAGTAACACCGCTGCCGCCGCATCTGCAGTTTAGGCGGGGACCAATGGCGTATGATCCACACCCGGATCATGTCGGTTCAGATACCAGGATAGAGTTCCGCGATACAAAAGATAGCGGCAAGGACACGAAAGCCGACAATCGTGATTTGAAAGCTGATGCTATGCAGCAGATTGCGAAAACTGATCGATACATTGGCAGCCGAGTTGATGATGCTAAAGATGTAAATCATGAAAGGGGGTCGTATTCTGAACACAAGGGTGAGATGAAGCCGGATAAGGATGTTTACACTGGACCCAACAGCCAATTTGGTTGGAAAGATTTGAAAGAACAAAACCGGTCGAAGCAACCTCTCGATGGTGCTGGGGGGAATGTAGAAGCTTGGCACATGTCGCGTACTAGCTTGCAGGGCCCAGCTGAAGGTGCAAAGGAAGGGTTACATACTGAATCAAGAGACCTCACCGAAGCTCGTGAAGTAACCAAAGACAACAAGATTGAACCCAAAGGAGATGATAAGTTCAGAGATAAAGATAGAAAAAGAAAAGAAGTGAAGCAGCGCGATTGGGCTGAAAGGGATAAAGAGAGAAGTGACCGTCGAAACAACTTGCAATTGGGTGTTGGAGGTGGCAGTGGGGAGAACAAAGAAGTGCAGAGGGAAGAAAGAGAGTCTGAAAGATGGGTGTTCGAAAAGAAAGATCCTCAGAAAGATAAGGAAAAGCCAATTGAAAAGGAAAAGGTTCATATCAAGAGGGAGTCATGGAACGGATCTGATAAAGACGCTTTGCACACTGAGAAAGAACCACTTGACATTTGTGGTAAATCTGTGGAACATGATTTTTCAACTGCAGAACAAAAGAAGAAAGACGATACATGGAAAAATGCTGAGAGGGAAACAACAGACAGGAAGAAAGAAAAGGAAGCAGATGTAGAAGCAGAAAGACCTGAAAAGCGCGGGAGGTTTAATGACAAAGATCCTGAGGAGTGTGGTATGGAATCTGAAGGGGGTAATGAAAGGGAGAGAGAAGCATTTAATTCTGGTGTTCAGCAAAGAAAGAGGATGCTCCGGCCAAGGGGTAGTCCTCAAACAGGCAATCGGGATTTGCGTATTAAGCCTCATTCAAACGATAATGAAGGGTATTGTTTTCTATCTTACTTGATGATTGCTTTTGTTTTCACTCTGTTTGATAACCTGCAGATTTCTAGACGTTTCGTGTGTTCGGCTTTAGTGTGCATTTTTGGTTGTTCCTCCATTCGTACTATATGGCCTATAAACTACTTGTAGTGAAGTGCCAGTGGTTTGAACATTTTCTTGCAGGAAACAAGTGGATGAATAATGCCGATATCTTTCTAATTAATCTCTCACTTGATTTGTAACAAGATTACCGGAAATAGAAGTAACCTTTCGACTTTTTTTTAATGCACACTTTGGTATGTGGTTAATTTTTGGATTTACTAATTTGGCTATATTTGTTGGTCTCAAATTGAGCCATAAACCCGGTGGAGAATAAATATCTAAGCTCTGTACGAGCTTGAACTTTTAGAGGAGACGAAAGTTCAGAGTATCAGGGCCAGTCACCTCCTCCGATAGGATTAAACTGCTCAAATCTCCTAACTGACAAGTGCACTCACACAATAATTTGGCACTTGATGGTCATCCCCGTATGAGAGTACTGGTGAAATAATATAAATGAACTAGCAAGCTTAAGCTTGTAGAACAGATATAATTTTTCAATACCCTAAGGACAAAAGAGTAGAAGGAGATACGATTTACTTTTGCAAAACCATTTCCTAATTGGCGCTCAATTGATTTATTATGGCCTTGTGCATCGGATTTGTGATAATTATATTCTAGTGGCATTATACTGGTTAAATCATCAAGATGCAGCTGCTCTCCAAACTGTGAGAAGAGCAAATCTATTACAATTACAAACAAGTCCATCCATAAGCTTTGAAACAGCTGCGCATTGGGTTAGAATGAAGAGAGAATAGAGCCACTTGCTGACCGTGATCCAAATACGAAGCAGTACATTTGCTAGTGTTCTATATACCTGTATGAAGTGCGAACATGTGGGAGCTGATGTGAAGCAAAGCAATTGGTAGCAATTTAACATTCATCAGGGGTTAGCTAAAGGGTGTTCCCTCTTAATATCCGTATAGATTCTCAAAGAAATTTGGTTCTGTTTTCGGTTGTACTCTGATGTTAACCATCTCTATCTTGGGAAACTTTATTTCTTCCTAAAAACTCAGCACTGTATTGGTCGTATGAGTTCCTTCTTGTTTGTCCTTTTGAGGAGTGCGTTCTAGGGATACCAGGCCCAGTATTTTCTTCACTTGAGATTAAAGTAGTGTGGTATTTACAGTAGTAGCCGCGGAAAGAATAGGCCGGCATTGGGTGATAAAGTTCTATCTTATACCGTCAAGAATTTAAGGCTCCTTTAGAAAAGGAACCCTAACCTTTAATTCACTGTGAAGATACATTGAGATACCTGTCGTACATAAAATTAGGGTAGTTTTGTGGGAAATATCTGCTGCCTACTTTCCATCTGTTTCTGTGTAGAGCAAATGGACCAACACACCACCTGAGGTGGGATTTGGTTGTAAATTGGTATTTCACTCTCTTTGGCAAGAGACAGACATAAACCTTTTAAAATCACTTCTTTCTGTCTCTTGACTGAGTCTTAGTAGTTGAATTTGTGAGAATTAACCCACAAACTTGATCCTATGGTTAAAAGATTTTTTTTTTTGAAACGGCAAATCTAACTACCCTACTCCTACTCCTACACTACTCCTTTACCACCTTATTGACTGAGCACTTTGGGAGTACCATCATTTGAATGATCAAATCATTCAGCTCGAAGTTGAGGAGTGATGTAATTGTACTTGAATTAGTTCATCCGTTGATGACATCTAATTTATTAAATAAAATCTTCTTATCATTAGTTGATTTAGGCATTAACGACATATCCACGATGGTAACAGTCAGAAGAGGATTATTTTCTCTGCTGCTGTGATTTCTTTAACCAACATGTTTTTGGAAAGTTTGATATTCAAGTCTATTTAGAACTTGCTAAGAAGAATCTTTGTTTTGAAGGACATATAAGGTGCTAATAGACCTTCTCAAAATCAATACTTTCAAGAGTTTAAAAGTAAAAATAGTAAGTAGCTAACAAGTCAAAGGATTTATAGTTTTCGATTGTGCCTTGTTATGGTTGATGTTTATGAATCACTGTAAATCGATATTTTGTTGGCATGTTATGACAGCCTGACAGCGTAAATAGACCCCAGATACATCTTTGGGAATCTTATGAAGAGATTGAAAATTTTGCTTGAATTGATATCGTGTCGACAGTTTTGACCTAGTAAGTAGTTGCACATTTTTGGACATTTCGTAAACAGTTTGGAGATTATTAAATTACTAAGAATTTGAGAGATGTCGCACTCAATCTGAACAACGTATACCATCTTTTAATAGTTAATTACGATATGTCATCTATTCTCTGTCACCTAAGTTTGGACTTGAAATTTTATTGCCAAGTAGGAGTATTTTTTTTGGACTGGAAGGTTATTATCTTAAAAAGTTAGAAATCTTTTCTTAGGAGTGATTGAAAACATGCTATACTATTTGATAGGACTGTCTGTAGCTTTGCGAAACCATCTAATTCTCTTAGTGGAAAATGCTTAAGCATGTTATTACAGCATATTAGTATTTAATATTGCACTTAGTATGTATGCTACGGTACATATGATTGTGTTGCTCTGTGTACACTGCCAAATGCTCTCTAAACTGTTCTTTTGAGAGCTAACTAAGTGCACTCGTCTATGAATGAGTGCTGGACCTCATGAACAAGGATTTTATTTATTTGTTGCTAAAGTACTAGTCATAAAGTTAGATAATGGCTTAACTCAAGGACGAGAATCGACAAGGCCTCCTTGAGAAATATTAGGTGATATTCTCCGAAATTTTCTCTCTGAATATTTGTTTTGTAATAATATTGCAACTATTATTGTTGCCATGTCTCCTGAGAAACGACTTTCAGCCAAAAAGAAATGCTTCTCAAAATCTTATTTTCGAGAAGGCAACAGTCTTTGGGCATTAAATTTCTTTACCTCAGTGGGTATATAAAATATAAAAAATAATTTTACATTCAGCTATTTATGGCTATTGGACTATTATCAAAGGATGTATTAGTCTGCCTTAATAATAATAAAATTAAATGCAACAGTAAAATTGTCCTTATAAATATGAAGAAAAATCGCATAATCAATTGGTCTCTCCCAGCAACCCCAGCCCCTTTCCCTTTCCTAAAGTTCAATTCGTTTCTGAAAGATGATGATTTTCATCTTCCCTCCGAATTTTTTACTTCCCGATAGGGAAGCTGTCAGATCTGAAGACAGAATGGAAATGTAAATCTCCAGCATCTCTACATTAAATGATGGAGTTTGGATTAGTCAAGTTTTATTTATGTTTTTTTCATCTTCATCATCGTTTTATGTCACCTTAAGTCGATCTGTCTAGGGTTTCTGTGCAAAACTGAGAAATTGATGTTTTGGTTTGTATGTTAAGGAGATGCTTGTTCTATGCTGCCTGTCTGTGTTTCGATCTGTCTAGGGTTTCTGTGCAAAACTGAGAAATTGATGTTTTGGTTTGTATGTTAAGGAGATGCTTGTTCTCTGCTGCCTGTCTGTGTTTCGCCTGACATACTTGGACATCATTTTTCGTTTGATCTTCATTTTTTTCTGCAGTATCTTCCTTGCGTTTTGTGGAAAACACGAGCTAACCGATTGTCTTTTATTATTTGCAGGCCACAAGGTAATCTACCGCCAACAAAGTCTGGTTACTTTTATTATAACTGGGTTGTTCTCAATTTGCATCCTCCAAGAATACTCTTAACTTTCAACTTGCTCATTCTACATATCACTTTGCTCTGATATATATTAATTCCCATCAATATGTACAATTTCAAGTTCAGCCGGATGTCAGGATCTGGTTCTTTAGGTTCTTTGGATTTTGAAATGTCAATTGTTTGTTATGACCTTTTGCCTCCCCTATTTTTTCTCTGCAAATTGATGTGTTCCCTGCGGTTTGGTCTCGTCCACATATGTTTTACATCTTAGATGATCAGGTGTCAGAGAGCTTTGCTTGAGAAAATGAGAAGTTATTACTTTAACAGTGGAATGTAGCCATGTTCTGTGTCATTTTATCTGCTATCCCTTGCATTCTTTATATGGCATTCATTTTAATAAAGTGATGTAAATTTGGCTACTGTTTAACCAAACTGTTGTCATTTATCAGTACCGGATATGTGCATAATGGAATCTTTGAACTAAACAAAGGAAGATTACCCAACACAACCTTTTCTTGTGGAGACCAGATTTCGTATGTTGATTGCACCATGATTTTCTGTTTGAGATCAAATTCCTCTAGGGCTAGATAATGAACTCTGCAGATTACATGCCTATGCATATTTTACCGTCATCAATTTTTTTTCTACGCTAGTTGTTTCCTTTCAGGTGTCATCTTAGGGCTTCAGGTAACAATATTTCTGGATAGAAAGAAACTTACCCATGTTCCTTAGTTTTCCAGTTTCAGCATGATAACATATCTAAATTCCATGTACCAAAACTCTACCTTCAATTCATGGTGTCTCTGTCCAGGTCAAGCTGATGCATCCTGCGTTGTATACAAAATTGGGGAAAGCATGCAGGAATTGATAAAATTGTGGAAGGAATATGAATTATCCCAAGCTGATAAAGCATGTGAGAGCTCTCAAAATGGCCCTTCTTTAGAGATCCGCATACCAGCTGAACATGTCACTGCTACTAATCGCCAGGTAAGCTATAGCATTCTAAACTATTGCGGAATAGATCCGTCGAGTGCAGTCATGTTCCTTTTGGTTTACGTGATTATAATCCAATGATTTAGTTATGGTGTTCGTATTGTTCTGGTAGATAGCAATGAGCTCTAGACTCTAGTAACTTAAAATTTGTACTAGTTACCTTGGTATTTCTTCTATGTAGATTAGTTGCCTAGATCTACAAACATCTTTCAGGACAGTCAAATGGAAGTAATGTTGGTGCTATGAGTATTAAGATGTATCATGTATTTGATAAATGTGTCATGCTTGTTACAGGTCTGTATGGTTCAATACAATGTAGCTATTCTTTTCAAATCCGTAAATACTGTGAATTTTCTGCTCCGGGATTATAATTGCTCCATTTCATGTAATGATTGTGTTAAAATATATGAAATGAGTATGGTTAACAATGTGGATAATTTAAAACAGCCTTAATCTGGTGGAGAGATGGGGGATGGGGTGGTTGATAATTCCAGGAGCGTTGTGGCTATCCAGTCAAATAGTTAGTGCAGAGTTTATTGCAGATCATGTACATACTTCAGAAGAAACTTAGATGTTAAATTAAAGTTTGCTGAAGCTATTAGATTTTTTACATGAACTAAGATCTTTATAAGTCAAGGGCAAACATTTATGGATAGGAGGGTATACCATATCCCCAACAGGAAGAAATAAAATCTCAAACTTTAGCCTGAAAAACGGTGATAAATGATTATCTCAAGTCTCTATACTAGCCTAGATCACAACAGCCCCTAAACTAGATTCACAAACTGTTAATGATCCACCATAAGACTATAATCGGGCTTAACAGTTTCCTGAAGTTATTATGTTCTCTGTACAAGGATTAACAGGTTGAACTTATAAATACTGGTATTTAATATGTACTCCCTCCTGTAGTCCTGTTAATATTAATTGACGTTTTAACACAATTACATATATTAAGACACCCTATGAAATGATGCAATGATGAGGCCTAAGACTCTATAAAGGTGGATGAGTTGCAGAAAAAGAGACTTGGTGGCATTATTGTATTGGAGAGGGTTAAGAGAGAGAAAGGAAGACTAATTGTTTTACAGAATAAAAAAAGGATGGCATAGCTCCTGGGTCTAAAACGACAACAATTTTGTATATAGGAAAAAACGTGAAACATCAGTTGGTAGTGATAGGAGGGAGTAGTGTCTTTAATGTGGGTGTGCCAATACTGGTCTTCTTGATGAAACCATTGCGGATACTGGTATTTCTTATCATATCTTTAATAATTAAAATCAAATGCCTGCACAGTTGCATACTTTTGGTTTGTCAAATACTAAGAATTAGAGATAGATTATTTTGTTTGCAGAGAAAGGTACACTCTTAGTCATCTTTACGTATCCGGTCTCCTATGCTCAAATTATAATAGGATAAAAATCTTTCAAGTCTAAATTATTGGACAAAATAGCTCTCAGCCCTATTTAAAAATCTCTACAATAAAATCTCTATTATGCCCTTTTATGTGATCATCAATACTAGTATTAGTAAAATGTTAATACCAACCAGTGGCACCAACATTCACAGGCACCAAGCGGTGCCATAATAATATTCAATAACTATTAAGATGTGGAAATCTCACGCTAGGCTTAGTTTCTCTCTTCCTATTTCACAGCTGCCTCTATAATTTTTGAGTTTGTTACCTGCAGTTTATGTCCTTCTGAATCATATTTTGAGTTCTTAAAATTACATATGCAGGTCCGGGGAGGGCAACTTTGGGGGACTGATGTGTACACTGTTGACTCTGATTTAGTGGCTGGTATGTGTTGTTTCTCGATTTATAAATAGCATGTTCCAGTGATATTAACTTTGGCTCTGCTTGTTTCAAGGGAAAATGTGGGAAAGGAAAAGGAAATGGAGTAAATTCAAATTCATCTGGAAACTTATGCTTTTCCTTCCCACAATTTTCCCTTGAAATATGAAGAGCCTGAGTGTCTCTCCAGTCTTCACCTACCAGGGGTGTTGCTTTGGCTGCGCATGCATTAACACTTTACACTTATGTTCAGTTCTTATGCACACGGGCTATTGTCGTCCGACTGCTTCTCCTCCTCCACCTTCTGCTCAGGAGTTACGTGCAACTATCAGAGTGTTGCCTCCACAAGAGGGTAAATACAAAAACTATTATGTCTTTAATGTTAATTAGGGCTTTTAAATAGGCCCTCGCCATTTCACAACAACTGTACTTTGTCCTGATTGTTAAACTAAAAAAAGAAAAATGTTAGGATGTGGATTTTGCACCATGTATGATCTGTCATAAACTCTTTTATCTCTGTCGGGTAAGATCTAACAACTTCCTTTTTCTATCTGTATATGGTGGACTGACGGGCACATAGTCTTCCTTACATATTTAAGTTCCAGTATAGTGCTATAGTGACGCCGAAAATTCAGTTTTATCTTTTGTTGTGAATGTATCTCACTCCTTATTAAAAAGTGACCTTTCGCTTTGATTAGTAAATAGTAATGTCTACTTATTTTGTATGATAAAAAGTTACTAAATGGTGGTCACTCTCCCTCTCCTTTTTTCTTTCTCACATCCCGTTTGTCTCAGTGGGTTTTACCTTTCATGGCTTTTAGGTTTGCTTTGACAATTGTCCTATATGTACATCTTAGATTATTGGAATCCTGGATTTTATGATTTATCCCCGAGTACAGTTTAAATGGCCTTTAGTTAATACGATTGAATTTCTCTCTGAAAACTTAGGCTACATTTCTTCATTGAGGAATAATGTACGTTCACGTGCATGGGGAGCTGCTATTGATTGCAGTTATCGTGTGGAGCGCTGCCGCATCCTGAAGGTTAGCAGTTTGTTTCATGTCATGTCGCTTGCACCCACTCAATTTCTTGCTGCCTCAAGTATTATATTTTCAGAATTTATAAGTTGAAGTGCAAGGACATTGTTCTCTATCATTCTTGCTAAAAGATTTCTTAGCTTGTAGTAGTTGAATATATCTCACCTTGTGCCTAAAAAAATAAATAAAAAAATAGCTGTATATTTGCTGTTATCTTCTGACATGCTATTGTCTTGTACATATTTCAGAAAGATGGTGCAATTGTTGAGCTCCAACCTTGTCTGACACATTCTTCGACCATGGAGCCTACTTTAGCTCCCGTAGCTGCAGAACGTACTATGACTACAAGGGCTGCAGCTTCGGTAATTGCCTTTTGATGATAACTTATACTTTTTGGTGTATATGTGCACAAGCTCTAGTGCTTTGGCTTCACGCTTGTGTTTGTCAGCCCATATTCTACTTTATTATGAAGCTTAGCTTTCTCATCCAATTATCATTGAGTGCATGAACTTCAGCTGACACCCCCACTCTCCCCTGTCCTCATTTTCAGAATGCTTTACGTCAACAAAGGTTCGTGCGGGAAGTAACAGTCCAGTTCAACCTCTGTATGGAACCTTGGTACGTCTAGTTTGCATTATCTATGAACCTTTTCTCCAAATAAATGTGGTTTACATATGTACTATCTTATTGTGGGGCTTCATGTGCAAGTATAACTACATATTCAGTGTGATCATGACTATAATTTTATTTAGTAAGATGTTTCCTTATTCCAGGTGTGGCATTTCAAGAGTAAATGCAAAGTTTATGTAGAGTGTGTTAACCTACAAATATGTATATTTGAATAATACACATTTCTGATGACTGAACTTGTTATAGTACTTATTGTGCCACATGCATATTTATCACATTCTGTTGTTAAGAATCAATTTGAACTCTGTATTGTTGGCACTACTATACACCTGTGTTTTCTAGGAGTTGTGATAACATTTCCTGAATTGTAATGTCTTTTTAGCTACCATTCTGTGTTAACAGAATCTTGGGGATTGATATCTAAGTAGCAATTTGGGCACACTTGATGTGCATGATTGTGAGTTCGTGGAAAGATTCTTATGAAGAATTTTTTTTTGATATAAAACAAGACAGGACTGAATCTTGTTGCTACATAAACTGGAGTAAGAATCATGCATCCCAAGTAATTGTGATAGGCTTAATTACTTGGTTGTCATTTAATAGAACCTCAATCAATACTGGTGTGAGAGATGCTAGTTGATTTATGTACTGGTAGGAAACCAAAATTTAATAGGAAAAACTCTTGCCGTTCCTCCTGTTGTGTTGGTATTTGAACCGTGATATATTACCATGTGATTGCTCCTGAAGCAGCAGACTTTGTCTATCTGTCTGCTCCTTCGCGAACATTAATTTGAATTTCATTTTTTACTTTAGAAATTGATGTTTCTCACTGACATTTTTACTCTTGTTGTGTTTGTAATTCTAGGCTTAAATATAGCATAAGTGCTGTTGCTGACAAAGGCCTCAAAAGGTCCCTCTTTACAAGTGCACGCTTGAAGAAAGGAGAAGTTCTCTATGTAGAAACCCATTCATGCAGGTAAAATAATAATGAAGGTGTTCTGTAATGATATTCTGTGGTGGCAAGTTTGTGTACCGGACTACCGGTCCTTTTTTCCAGATGTTTCTGTTAGAAGTGGCTGTCCACATAAAGTTGGATTATTTAGTTTTATTGTGAATCGCTCCAGTGGAAAATGCGAGCTAATTATACATAGAATTGAAAGAATATGCAGGGATGCTGAAATCATTAAAAAAATCAGTGCTGAATTAATTACTATAATGCATTGTGTGCCTTGATTATTTTAATGTTTTGTTGTGAATCGCTTCAGTGGAATATGCGAGCTAATTATACAGAGTTTAAAGAACATGCAGGGATGCTGGAATAATTTAAAATGCATTGAGTGTCGTACCAATGACAACAATTATAATTATGCTATACTTTTGTAAAGATGTTTCTTTTTCCCCAAAATTGCCTGAAGCAATGCAAGTGTGACATAAAGTTTCTATTATGAAAAGGCTTACATACGGGTGAGCTTTCGTATGCTGTTCATGGTTTAATTCTATGCAGTATAGCTGTTTAGATGTGAAATTGTATGATACATTTACCATCTGGTGGAAAGTGCCATTTCCTCAAAGACACCAAAACTATCGAAAATTTTAACACGGAGAAGTCTGTCTTAGATAGCTTTTACTTGTGAATAGAAACTGAGGAACTTTAAGTGTTTGAATCATCTCTAGAATTGGTCTCCTGGCTTGTTACAGGTCAAGTAGATGCGTACTGCGTCTGTCTTAGATAGCTTTTACTTGTGATAAAAACTGAGGAACCTAAGTGTTGGAATCATCTCTAGAATTGGTCTCCTGGCATGTTATAGGTCTAGTAGATGCGTGCTGCGTGCCCACAGGCTACAGCGTAATTCTGGTGTGAATGTGAGTGAATACAGGGAAAGAAGATTATGTTTATTCTTATTAGGTAATTAGTGTTTTGGAAGAGAGTTCTATTTGTGTACTGGAATTGGGAAGATAAAATGTTTAGTGGACTTGACCAGTTAATACTCTTAGAAATGTTGGCCATGTCATTGAAATTCTCTTTGAAATTGTCGTTACCGTGTCAATAAAGTGGGTATTACCTGAGTCATAGTGTGACACCATTGTCTGGAGAAGGTGAATATAGTTAAACTTACAGAACCTGACTTGAGATGACTAGATTTTTCCAAGTATGCTGTCCCCAATACCTGCTTGTGATCTGCGAGGAGAGAGATACCAATTTTTTCCCTGATCTGAATCTGCCCCCACATCTGGTAATGTGGTTATAGAAGGTCCCAGTGTTGCATGATACATTACTTCAGGATCAAGAAATTAGTGTTTGCGGATAAAGATAATAGTTCATTTTCTACGATTTTTTTTTCATGTGCAAATTTCCCCATCCATTTTCGTCATTCAATTTTTTTTACTTCAAATAATTAAGTAAGCCTTGACAGCCTTACCATATTGATTTAATTGCTCGGTGCCTGTGTATACTGATAGACAACTCAAACAGATACCGTTGGCAATTAGATGCAATTTATCCTGGATTTTTTTTCTCATGAGTCATCACTCATTCTGCATGGTTCCTTGAAATATGTTTTAGTAGTTGTCCATAGTCGATTAATGTCACTTGCTAGATTGACTTCGGGTGACAAACTGAAGTTAATCTAATAATTCCATTTGTGTTTTCTACATCTTATAGGTATGAGCTTTGCTTTGCTGGAGAGAAGTTAGTCAGGGCTGCACCAGCACCTCATGTAGCTGGAGCAGAATCTGGAAGAACTCAGGCGCACAACTCACACCATGGTAATGGTGAAAGAAGCAGCATTGACAGTGAAAGTGCTGTTGTGGATTTATTCCGGTGGTCTCGCTGTAAGAGAGCCATACCTCAGAAGACAATGCTGACTTTGGGGATTCCACTTCCTCCTGAAAGAGTCGAGGTAATCCACATGCATGTTCTTTGTATGAGCTACTTTTGAATTCTGAAATTTTCCATGAACCTAATCTAAGCGAGAGGAATAATTGTAGTTCTCACTTCTAACATTGAAACTGAAAGTACTTGATCGGTAGTTAAAAGGTCAGTCAATAGACTTTGCAATCCTTTTAAGCGCTTGGTGGACCACTATCAGGGCCATTCCAATCAAGGACCCTAGCTTTTCATCTAATGGAAGAGATGCAAAACACAAAAATTGAACATAATTATTTGTTAAAATTCCAAATAACTAGAAACATTATTCTGTTCGTTTGACCTCGGATAGGGCTTTTGCCTTATTGTAGTGTAAGGAGAAATTGAAGTAGCCCATGAAGTCGTAAAAGCAATGTAGAGAGCATTAGTTCGGGATTGTTGTGAGGGTAAATTGTAGTTTACTATTGACGCCATTTTCTGAACCTCCATGGTCAGAGGTAGAAAAACTTTGTTTGGTGTATTGCTAATAACTGTTCTCTATTTATATGACAGGTTGTGGCAGATGACCTGGAGTGGGAAGACATATCGTGGTCGCAAACTGGTGTCCAGATTGCAGGGAAGGTTTATCACCTTGCTAGGGTGCATTTTCTCTCTCCCCCTAAATGATCTTTCTGCCGGCAGGAAGAGATCATTGATTAGCTTATGCTTTTAAACTCTGGTTCATTTGGTGTTGTATAATAGTGCCTGTTGTTGAATTTTTATTTATGAGACTATGTTTTACTTAGGTGGATGATATTTAAGATTAGACTTTGATGTTGTGCTTGTTGAGTTTTTATTTTTGAGAGACTTATGCTGGTTGAGTTTTTATAGATGAGACTATGTAAACTATGCTGGATGATATTTAAGATTGAACAGAGACTATGTTTTGTGTCGTTTATGGTCCTTAATTTTCGAGTTTCATCAAATGTAGCTGCTATACACTCTAATCTTGGGACAATCTGTGGTTCTTTTACAATTGAACTTGCAAGCAGTTGAGCAGATTAACTGTGTTATGTTTTGTGTTCCACAAAAGTGTGGCTCGGCTAAAGGATTGGTGTGTTTACAACTGCTTTTCTTGCAGTATCTCTGGCGAAGTGACAAGAAACGAACTGTAGTTTGTAGTATTGTTTGATTAGTCCGAAAATCTTTCAATTGAATTTAAAATTTTTTAACTGAAATTAATTAATTTAATTAATTTAAACTAAATTGAATTTAATTAATTTGAACTGTAGTTAATTAAAGTATATTTGAAGTATAAATTTCTACTAAACAAACTTGAAGTTATCTAAATTGAACTTAATAAAATTAAATTTAAAATTAAATGTAAAATTAAATGAATAGAGGAGTAGTATTAGCATTAGTAATTTTTAGTTTACACATCTGTTCCATAAAACAGCTTCATTGTGCCTTTTGAATCAATAGAAGAAGTAATTGATAATCTAAAAGTAATAAATTTTTATGTTCTACCAAATTCAGATGGTATTGTTATTTCTCGGTTCATTTGCCTCATAAGTTTATCAACCTTGTTTTATTTTCATTTGCATTTTTTGAAAAAGCTTTAGGGATGGAAATTGGATTTGTTGTTTTGTTAATGGTCATTGGAATTTACATCCGTTACCCTTCATGCACTTTGCTTTATTACTCCCTCCGTCTCACAAAACATTACCCATTAGAATTAACACGCAATTTAATAAAAACAATAAAGTAGTATAAAGTTAGTTGGGTATAATAATTTTTTAATTGAAATGGAGTTGTTAAAGTATAAAGTAGTGACAAAGTTGTAATATAGTGTACAAAATAATGTTTTTAATGTGTGTGACTACTTCCATTTTAGGAAATGAGTAATGTTTTGTGGGACATAAAAATGAAAAGTGGGTAAAATTTTGTGAGAAGGAGGGAGTATTAGAGTAGTTTCATGGAGAGTACCAACTTATTTGTAGTAAAATCCCTTTGAAGTTTTTTTTTTTTTTCTTTTCAAAAATAGACTTGCATTAAATAGACGATGGATGTTCAGTTACATGCCTAATATAAGAGGACGAAATGTCAGATGCTAAAATATTACATAGCCAAGATGGGGTTATATCCCAAACAAAAGTATTTGAGTTGTTATCAAAAGGTTGGTTTCTCCCAAAAGTCTTTTTCCGTCCTTCATTCGCAAGTAGATCGGCTGCTCCATTGCTTTCTCTATACAAAAATTCCATCTTGACATCTTCTAATCGACCTATCTCCTTAATGGCGTCCTGAAGAAGTGCGTTTTGATGCACACCTGCTGCTTTCCCCCTGTTAAAAGATGCAAGAAGAGTTTGTGAATCAGTTTGTATAATAACTTTAGTACAAACAATTTTAGAACATAAGGTCAATCCTAATTTTAAAGCATAAAATTCCGCCGTAAGCGCGTTGGAATTTCCTAAGAGTTGCGCCGCTGCCATGATGCACGTGCCATGATGATTTCTCAAGATGGCCCCAGCCCCTGCCGTTCCGGTTGTTGCATCAAAAGATCCATCAATGTTTAGACAGAGGTAATTGAGGGGCGGTGGTTTCCAATTGCATAATATAATTTTAGTAGTGCTTCTTTTTCTGGAAATTGTGCTTCATGATCTTTCAAAAGGTTGGAAAACCGAATTTTCGCTTTGTATAAATCAAATTCTTTATTTGCAAAAAAAATTTCATTTCTTATTTGCCAAATTATCCAGGTTAGCATCATGAAACTTGTTACATTTTTCTTATCATGTGCTTGAAAGAATATGTGTGTTAGAGTCTCCGAAGAGTAAAGGGAGTTGGGTATGAATTGATTTCTAAGAGGCTGAAGTATTTCACATTTGCAAAAGAGGTGATGAAGTGTCTCAGGTTGTTGGTGGCAAAGTGCACAAGTGGGATCCTGAATAATATTGTGAGCTGCTAAGAAGCTTGCTGTAGGTAGTCTATCCCATACAACCAACCAGATAAAGAATCTGATTCTGGGGAGGACTTTTAAATCCCATATTTGTTTCCAAGACCATTGTGGACCTGTTTCTTGTTGACAAAGACAAAGTAGGTTATAAGCACTCTTAACGGTAAACATACCGTTATCTAAGTTCATATGACATTATCTATTTTCCTCCACATATAATCATTTCTCTCTGGTATTTTTTTTTTTTTTTTTTACTTTCAATCATTTTACGAACACTCTCCGACTTGTCTTGTAATTGAGGGCGGAGACAAGGTATGACGGACGAGAGTTACTGACCCACCTAAAACCTATTTGCATGAAAAATCGGTTGTGGATACATTCCCCCTAAATATTTCTGCACTTTATTTATTCTTGAATATGAATTAGCTCTCTCTGTATGCTTTGAAAAAAATCTCAGAAAACTATTGGAAATTCACCACTAACCTTAACCTTGCCTATGCTCTTAATTGTGCTTATGTGGACAAAGTTTACTAGTTCAAAGAAATTTAGAGAAAAATATGTACATGCCTCAGATAACTTGCAATATTAAAACCCATAAATTCCTCATGCAAATAAATAAAAAATAAAATAAAATTTGCACTTAGCACCTATGCTCTTAATTGTGCTTATGTGGACCAAGTTTACTAGTTCAAAGAAATTTAGAGAAAAATATGTACATGAGATAACTTGCAATATTAAAACCCATAAATTCCTCATGCAAATAAATAAAAAATAAAATAAAATTTGCACTTAGCAAGTGAATAACAGCAATCCAATGTTAAAACTTGCCACATGCTTTACAATTCAGTGATAGATGTGGTATACCTTAGAATTTTCAACATACATCCTCCTAGTCCTAGTTGAGCTTGAGTTGAATTTTGGCGGTACTTAAACAAACGATATCTGTGCAGAATGTGGCCAAAGTACTACTTATCCCATATAAGTTTTAGTGCAATCAAACTTGCAGGATATAAGTATCAGAAATCTATACAGCGGCCAGTAAAAAATCTTCGTAAAAAGAAAAGCACCCAATTACAAAAAGAATCCAGTAAAACTACTCAGCTTGCTGAACTGGACGAATTTCTAAACTTCCCCTGCAGCCAAGTTAATCGTCTCTCAACCTTAAGTGAGATAAAAATTTCTCTAGCGGAAGGATTCTCGAACAGATCCAAAGCGTAAAAGTACACACTTTGATCAACACCTTGCATCTCGTCCAATGCTCGAATGCATTTGCTTATAGAAAATCTCTCCTCATTTCTCATGATTGCAGCAGCCCTCATTTTTGAAGCTGCTGCTATCTCCAACATAGCATCAACAATGGCGTCACCTGTGGCCTTCCGACTTCTCTTACGCCCTGAACGCGGTGTCATTGCCTGATTCTTGTTATTCCCATCTAACACGTTAGCATCCTCTCCAGATCCGGATGAGCCATCCTCATCAACAAAATTTGGATTACCAGACATGCTTGACTAGCATATACCAATTGAACGACCACTCTGATTCCAACTGCCTGCATACCGGAATGAGATTATAGGGCTATGTCATTTCACTCTTCCAGATAAACATGTGACTCAATAATGAGCAATGCAAACTATGTGTATGATGTATAGTATTTGATATATCAAAACACTGCAAGGTTTCCTAATTCTCAGCTAACTTCTAGGGGCCTAGCATCCAGTCACCTCTACTCAGATCAAATTCGCTAATTTACTCTAGTTAATCAATCTGTTATTAAGGAAATACACATACAGAGAAGTGTAAGCACACACAAACAAAACATGCTTAAGCAGAACTGTACGCATACTGGAAACAAGGAATGGACATACATAGCTCTGTGACTAATGGCATTGTGTGTATTGATTATTTGAGTGAGGAAGGTGTGTGTGTGTGTGTGTGTCTCCATATGGCGGAAAAACTGGATTAGTCGCTGCACAACTTAAGCAGTCAGCAGTTATCAGTTATAGACGAACAAAGTAAAGACACCCTACATTACTACTTCCTATGATAAATTCTATCACCAATAATCCCAAACAACATAATCAAAAGACTGTTCAAATTCCCGAGCCTAAATTCTCTTTTACGGCACAACCATTCAGTTAGGATTAAGGTTTACGATATAAACTCCGAAAATGGTAATGACGAAGAGGTGTCGCATTTTCTTCTACAGAGATCAACAGCTTTCTAAATTTACAAGTACAATCAGAAACAGAAAATCGGCATCAAAATTAGGGAGGATATATACTACTACATATCATATCGTAATATTCCATCCCAATCACATCTGAATCAATCAATTCTAACCTAATCAACTAGCGAAGAATCCTAATTAAGAATGCACATGTATTCAAAACCGCATCTGAGATTTTTAAATTAAGAACAGTAACGCAATCCTCATCGAAATTGAACACAGTAGCATAAGAAGACGAAGATGAGAAGACGTTTGAGACACCAATTGCCCAATGAACACCAAATACAAACACACACACGAATAATATATGTAAATTCATTCTATATAGCTATTGATACATATATACATTCTTATTGATTACCTGGAATGATCGGAATCAGGCCGGTGGTTTCTGAAAGTTTCAGCCGGAGAAGAAGGAAGAGGGTGGAAGTGTATACTTTGACTGACTGGACAAAAGACCGACCGCAGCTAGATTTCTGTTATTAGACTCAAAGGTCAACTGAGAGCCCAAATCGCAGGTGATTCGGCCCAAGTCTTTGTGGACTTATTGAGCCGGATATGCATTCAGGCTAGTTTGGGTCGACCCAAATGAAATTTAGTGGATAATTTCGCCCAAGTGTACTACGTGACATAAATAATTCCACCTAGTTCTTGTAAACAAACAATACAAGATGGAGTCCCAACATCATAGTTTTCTCTTAACGGAGTGTTTTTTTTTTTAAACGGAAAATATTACAACTACTCCTACACTACTACTTCCTCCGGAAACTTAATAGTTTTACACTTTATTTTTGTTGACTTTTCGATGCCCGGTTTGACCTCAAATTAATAATAACTCGTTACGAAAAGATAGTTTAAAAAATTATATTATGAAAGTATACTTCTTATATTTGTATAATATAACATTTAAAATTAATTTTTTCATAATCAATTATTATTAATTTGAGGTCAAACCGAACATAAAAAAGTCAACAAAAACAAAGTGTAAAACTATTAAATTTCCGGAGGAAGTACTATACAACACCATATACCAACTTATATCTCCACACCTAAACCGTCTTATGTCTCAACCAGGGATCGAACCCTGCACATCTCCTTCACCATCGCAACTTCCTTTCACTAGGTCACCTTAAAACTTTTCTTAATGGAGTGTTTATTTCTCCTATGCGAGTCTTGTGTTTCTCTAAATGGAGTATATAATTGATTCATTTATCTTTAAAATTTGTGAAGAGAAAACGACAATTGTACAACAAGAATTTGAACCATACAAATTTATTGTACTCTAGTATCATTTTTATAACGATAAAGATATAATGAAGATAAGTTACATTTATGCAACTTATAGAAACCGTAATTTTACATAGATAAATTTACTTGTTCGCTAAGCGCTGATAGTAAATTCATCTTTATTTCAAATTCAGATCGTTCGTTAAAGGGTTAGTAATCAAAACTCAAAACATAAACACAAACTAAATGTATAAATCCTAATACATTTTGATTGATAATTGAATGAATTCACGTACAAGCCTTATAAGGCTTAACATGAGTCAATAAACTAAATAACCCAACATAATAATAAGACTTCTACCGTAACTAGACAATTAACATTAACATTATGAAATACCCTAACTAATCAAAGTAATATAGGAAAAAATGATTCTAATTACTAGTAGATTAGTTAGGATATTTTAGAAGTCCACTTAAGGTCTAGCTAGTTCCTTTCTATCTACCCGCACCTTAATTCGTGTATTGTTATATAGTGTAGCTAGATTCGCGATTTATCAGTAATGTGTATAGAAATACAGAAGCAATCTGCGGCTTCTTGTATCAGTATGAAACGCAGAAACAGAACAAAGGAAAGAAGAACTGGCGAATTGAAGGCAAAGCGAACTAAGCAGACGAACTAGAGCGTACAGAGAACACAAGCCTTGGAGGGAAACGATTTTTCAAATTCTGGAATAGGCAAACAACGGAGCAGAGGATCAAGAACTGTACCATCTAGTGCGATTAGGGTTCCTCATCATTTTACAGCTCATCTTCTAGCTCATGCTTTTCTCGTTTCTTGTTGTTATTAGCTATATTGTGTTAGAGCTATTAATCTTTGTACGAACACTCGTAGATTAGTATTATCAATTCGTCTGATTGTAAGGAAATTAGGGCAACACGAGCGGTTATATATGTGCCTGCCGTATGCTCTATTTCCGTCATCACTTCCAAGTTATTCTCCCTTTTTCCCTTATTGATTCCAGCTATTTTGGCAATGTGCAACATGATTGAACCCCTATGTGTGTGTGAATGACAAAATGTCTTGGACAAGCAAAGTTACATAGTAGTGTAAAAATTCAATTTAACTTTAATTATCTTCAAATTAGGACTTAGTAGTACTTTCATTTAACCCACATTTGCCCCCAAGTCCTGACTTTATAGAAAATCATAATCGTAGAATTAATGGGCTTTTACGGTTCTATCTAAACTTGTTCTACGGGGAAGAAAATTTCTTCCCAGCCATTTGGTGATGTTGAATTAACTTCATCCATCTCATGTTCTGGAACTTCAAAAAGGTTTAGTGGGTTGCATGGTGCATCCCCGTGCACCAACTGGAATCTCAATCAGGAAATTAATTACCTTCACCAGGCAACAACTTGCATGCACATATAACATGTATACTTGAAAAAAATAAATTAAAATGAGCTAGTTGGGCTAAAATAAATTGATTAGCACTCAAACAATAATGCAATGTACATTGATATAATTGAACAGGTCGAAATCACTTTTGGAAGCTTTTGAGCAGTCAAACAAAATTCACCAATTGATATATAATTCGCATCGATCGCAGGTCCCAAAAGGCAATAACAATCTTCCTCTAGGGCCAAGCTTTAATTTTCAATGATATTAATTAGCGAAAGAAGAAAAAGAATGGTGGAAAATAAAGAAACTAAAGCAGCAAACTGCAGTTGTGCGTAGTAGTTTTGGGATAATAATACTAATACTAATACTTTGGGAGTAGCATATATTTTTAATTTGATAACTGCAATTATGTTAATTAAGTAGCTAGCTAGGTAGGTTGCTAAGAGAACTTGTTTAAATGAATGTATATATGAATGATCATTATCTATTGAATCATCTTCAAACAAACCACACTATCTTCTCACAAGTTACAAGTATAACTAGTGTGCGAAAATAGATGCCTTGTATTATCGTAAACCCCAACAAATGTCAGTTAAATAGGAGTACAGTTTAATCTAACTGCGGTAGAAATTTGACGGCGTATTAATGTGATAATTGTCGTTGAATATAATTGCCAATCAATACGTTCGTAAATTTTCCAATTTATAAAGTCGGGAACTTGCAGATCTCACTTCTCAGCACAACAAAAATATTGGACTGCATGACTCGGAGTGATGTTCTCCGAATATTTTGTTTGGAGCTCGTAAAACTAACCACAAAATTGGCTTAAGTTGCACATTGACATAAAATAAAAGTAAACAGTTTGTTGTTGACTCCGCTTGCTAATATTGTTGTTGTGAGACTTACCATGCAATATATTAAATGCGTAAAGAACCACCAACCCCCCTCGGTTCGGTTGTAATTCTTGTACGATGAATAGTAAGCATATGATATTTCATATTCGGACAATTTAATCAAGAAATTTAACCCGTAATCATAAACGGACAATTTCATGGCCTAAGTATGGGAACTAGAGTGAGGATGTGAGTTTCGATTTTGCTGTTATCTTTTTTGTGGCTTGGAGGTTTGATGTATCCTGGTTTGGTTTTTATGTATGTTGACTCGGAGGTTTCTTCCGATTTTAAATTTCGTTGTATGTGTTCCGAATATTTCTTATACGTTTTAATTAACAAAATTTTTGCTAATTCAAAATAAAAATAAAATAAAGATGTATAAATAGCAGAATATTTTTTTAAAAAACGAACAATAATAGTACTAGCTTGTTAATTGCATGTGTAACGAACAACGAGCAAGAACAAACAAATTTTTATTTGGTTGTTTAAGAAAAAAAATAGAAAAAAATGAATAGTTTGATCGACTTAACTAATAAGAGTAATATGATTCCGCGCGTCTTAATTGGTTATGTATATTTTGTTCAGGTATATCTTAACTATACAACGTTGATTAATATAAACGCCTAATTATTGGTGCGGCCGGTCGCACTTCTATTGCACGATCCAGCTCCGTTATCGTACTGATTAATGTATTAGTTTGAGTAATTTTTTGATTATTATTTCCGCTATCAATAATAATCATTGATATAAATTAAATTAATAGACGTAAGTGGAATTTTTATTATTGTGTAATTATTTTTATTTATTTATTTTGCTCAAATAACATAGCAGAACTCCAGCCAGCCACTTAAACATGGTCTACTCTTTTGGACATTCAAATGGAAATTTAAAATCTCTTAATTCAAATGGATTATGAATTTTGTGATGATTTTTTGTGTTGTTATTTGGCTCTTGAATATTAACCATGATCATGTCATTAAATTAATTGTCACTTGCCCGAAAGGGCATAGGTGTAGGAGGTTGACAAGAGTTAGTTTTCAAAGTTTGAATTATTTATGGAATTGACGGTATGTTCTTTGGCTTGGGTGCCTGCGGTTTCATTGTGGAATTTCAGCCGTGGGAGGTGGAATTAATCGAGCCACTTCCATTACCGTGAGTGTCCCGTGGCCCATAAAAGAAAATCACTTTTCGTATCTTGCTTTGTCCCCTAGACTTGCTTAGAAAGGTATGGCCACTCCTTTGGTCTTGGCTAAGACTTGGTGGTACAACTTGCAAACTCCCCGGATCTTGATCTCTTGCTAGTAGGATGGACACACTAGACGAGGGAAGGGGGGAAAGTAGTGTCATGGTCATAACGGTTTTGGGGTTTTCTCTTCTCAATGAATTGACGGTGTTGGCTATTGGCGTATTCTTATATTGTTGGTGTTGGTTGATTTGGTGTGGATTATAGATGTGCCCAATATTGTTCTTGGTCAAGGTGTGGAAAGTAATGTTATGTAATCATCTTGTAATTGTTTTGTTCTTAGATAATGGTAGGTGTGGAGATTTTGATGTAGTTTGGTCTGTGTAAAGTGCCCCGAAAGTCTGTTCCGGTTTGAATTTTCTTGTATTTGTTCCAAGCATCTCTGGTGCTCTTTGATTAATAAAATTTTGATGTTAAAAAAAAAAACAAACAAGGATTATGAATATGTTAGTTTGTCTTGCAACATGAAACATGTACCTCAGTCCCCCCTCCGGTTACTGGATGAAGACATCAAGTTGGCTTGTATATGGGAGGATCAGAGGATGTTATGGTTTTGTATATGGGAAGTCAATCAAGCGGTACCTATTATCCAAATATGGAAGTGACTTTTTACCTCAACAAGTATAATCAATCTTTTGTGAATTTTCGTGTGTGAGGAAGCAAATCAAATTGCATACTTGTGTTACTCAAAGGGGGAGTTATAAGGTGGTTTGATGGTTAGGATGCTGGAGTAGTAAGAAGAAGTCGGGAGTTTGAACCCCTACGGAGCCCATGAAATTATCCGTTTATGATTACGGATTAAATTTTTCATTTAAAAAAAAAGATTCAACTATGGGAGCGACATTCTAGCTCAACAAGGTAGATTATTCTTTTGTGAATCATGTATTTTATAATGATCAATCTGTGAACATAAGACCTTCTCCATCGGTGAGTCCGATGGAGAGTCTCAAAGATCATCAGACGTAACAATCGGCTTCATTGGCGCCTGGAAGAGTTTGGGTCTGAAGAAACTTTCAGGCCCGTAGTAAACTTTATTACGGGTCTAATAGGTTTGGTGATGATTTTCGTTTTTTTTTTTCATTCCTTTAAATTTTTCTATTTTATTCTTTTATCTTTAATCCCCTCATTATTTTTCTTTGTATTTATAGTACATTATATATACATATTAATTGTAAACTTTTATAAATATTTGAATACAATTTAAAAAAATACACTTGCATAAAATAAAATTTATAAAAAAATAGAAACACAGTTCGTATTCCACAAAATGGAACGAGAAAAAGAAGGCGGAATTGGGAATTATATATAATGTTTTTAAATTAAGTATTGAAATTTGCATTCTGAAATGGGTTTTTTTACATCTACTATCCCCACTAGACGACCCAATTACAGATACACCCCTCTTAGTCAAACTGTTACATCTAGGTCCAAAATTTCAAAATTGCTTTGACCAACTTAAGGCTTACTGTTCAATATCTTCAAACCAAACATGGCCTTAACATTTTTTTTTTCTTTTTTTTTTTCTTTCCTCCTCCTTCTTCTTCTTTCCGATTAATCGGAGCTAACAGCTCCGACTAATCAATCGAAGCTAACAGTTCCGATCAGATCGGAATTGTACAACTCTGAACTTATCGGAGTTGTAAAAAACTCCGATCATGTCGGACCTTTACAGCTCCGACTTGAACTAGGTCGGACCTTTACAGCTCCTATCTTACAGCTCCGGCCTGAACGGAGCTTTAAAGCTCCGACTGTCTAGTTTTTCTTTTTCTTTTTTTTTTTAATTTTTTTAAAAATCTTTTTGGGTTAGTTTTAAGATTTAAAAAGTTATATGCCTTAGTTTTAAGATTTAAAAAGTTATATGCAATAATATTTAACGTTTTTTTAAAATTTTAAAAAGTTATATGCCTTATATGGAATTATTAAGTGGCAAATTGGTGAAATTAAAAAGATTTGAAGCAAATTTGTATTTAATGAAAATTGAAATTGTTTGTTCACAATCAAAGTTCAATATTTGACCAAGGGTAAAAATGTATTTTCATTGATTTAGTTCGTCAAAAGTCAAGTTCGTGGGCCTGGATGTAATTAAATCGACTAACAAGGGAGGTGAACGTAATTGTTTGACTAACGAGAGTCTATTTGTAATAAAATAGACTAAGAGGGGTGCTAGATGTAAGAAACCATTCTAAAATATTGTTATGTTTTATTATCAAACATTGTAATTTTTAGATTTATATTTCACATTTATTTAATTAATTAATAACATTTATAATAATATGAAGTATAAAAAATATTGTAATTTAAAAAAAATGAAAAAAGACAAATGTAGTTTAAAAGAAAATGAGAAAAGAAAATGTGAGTCTGATGACTCTGAACGAATGGAGTGTAGAGTATGGTAGAGTTTGGTGGATAATAAAATAATATGAATGTTGATGTGGCAAAGTTTGAAGTAGTGATGTTACACAAATCGAGCCTTATCGAGTACTCGGCTTGGCTCGGCTCGGGTCGATAAGGTTTTCGAGCCGAGCTCGAGTCTAAATTACTTAGGCTCGTTCCACTAACGAGGCTCGGCTCGCGAGTACTCGGTAAGGCTCGATATTATGTAGACTATTAGTAGTATTAGTATTATAAGTTATGATTTAAGTTTGAGATTATTGGTCTGAATTGCTTATATTTGCATTTTAGACTTTATTCATTTCATCATTTGGGAGTTGATTGTAATGCATAATCTTGAATTTGTTTATATTTTATTTAATATTTTAACATATTTTTCATGCTTTTTTAACAAACGAACCGAGCCAAACGAGTCGAGTTCGAGCCATATGAACCGAGTTTGAGCCTAAAATTAAACTCGCTTCGTTAAACGAGCCGAGCTTGTTAACGAGCTTGAGCCTGAAACCAGGCTCGCTTTGTTAACGTCAATCGACTCATGTATTGGTAATTTAGAGCTAGATTCAAGTGAATTTAAAAACTCAACAGAAATTGAGAACAAAATTTGAACCGAATATAATTGAACTGAACTGGAACTGGAGTTATAAGGTGGTCCAGTGGAAGGAAGCTGGGTTGGTGAAGGGACATGTGCAGAGTTCAATCCGTAGCAGAGACATAAGAGAGTGTAGGTGTGGAGATATAATGTGGTATAGGATATTGTATAACAATAGTCTAGGAGTAGTTGTAATATTTGCCGTTTCAAAAAAAAGAATCGAACTGAATTGAATTTATTTGTAATATAAAATATAATTAAGCAAATTTGAACAGAATTGAGATGAACTGAACAACTTAACCGAACAAAAATGAAGTGAACTGAAAATAATCAATTTTAAAACGAAGAGAACGAGTTTCAGTCTGAGGTTCAGTTTTAGATTCATCGGAGATCATAACTTAGCTAGAGTCTCTTATGTTTCGTGTCGTGCTGATATTTCCAATAGCTTCATTGGCTATCTGGACTCTCTCTTGTACCTGACGCTCAGTGATACATCTTGTGTCATGATTTGGGCATACCCCTCTTATTCTTGTACACAACGTTGGGTTTAATGAAATTTTTTAGCTGTTTAAAAAAACCGAAGAGAACGGAGACCGTGACGTGGGAAATGCATGCCAATCCCACGTGAGGAGTAAGTAAGCGCTAAACGAAGTGAACAGTTAGTGTTAGTGCTAAATCTAAATTAATTAGTAGCAACTTGATTAATTAGTAACTTTAGACTAAAATTACCAATTGAGATTTCAATGAATCAAGCCCGTTATTAACCCGTTATTAACGGGGCCTCAAGTATGTAACGGTACGTATATGTGTGTTCGGAATATATCAAAGTCTGTGCTTAATTGCCTTGCACATTAAGGAGAGGCATCTACTATGTTGATTGTTGACTGACTACTACACACCAATTAATACTAATTGCCTACTTTGCTTGATTATTTAGCATTCATTCACGATCTTCTTTATCTAAACGAACAAGAATACATTTTTTTAATCATTCAATTTATTAGTACTATTTTAAATTTTAATTATTTTTATGTCATAAATAAATTTAATTCAGTTCACTATGTTACGACGAATATAAAAATAGCCTAAACCCGTTCTTTCTTTTAATGTTAAGCCTAAAAAACGTTCCCAAACAACAAGGAATAGATGAGATAAGTAATCCTAAATTCTCAATAGGAATCTATTTCCACTATAATATGTCGACCCACCGCTGAATCTCATTATCCACTTCCCCCCCCCCCCTCAAAATGATGTTTTGATTTGTATGCATCGAGATAATTAAACTACAAAATAAAAAAATTGACCATCTGTTGACCAGAATATATGTAATCTTCATTTTGTAAATCATAAGCATTTAATTAACATTTAGAAATCAGTTCAGTACGCGTGAGCTAGTGGCATGTGGTAAGACCTTCTCTGGAGTAACATGAAGATATCTAGAGTCCGGTGGATAAGATAGAGTCGCGTGATTGAAAGGGTAGAGTCTCATTGGTTATTTGTTGGTTATTTATTTACATGACCGAGGAGGCAAAGAGTTGAAATTCGAGCCGTAGGAGCGGCAGTAAATTGGCTTGGTGGCAAAGAGTTGAAATTGTATGCAGAGGGTGTAGAGTTCAAGCCCTGACATCGACAGTTGTTTAGGCGGAGTAAAAAGGTGGTTGAGGTGGAAGGCAAAAAGCAGTGTGGTAGGTCTGCAATGGAGTATTGTTAATAACTTAAAAAATAATTAATTTCTTTATGGTTTTTAATAACATAAAAAATTACATATAATTTATGTAAGACAGCTGCATGGAGTATTATGAATATGACAAAAAAAAATTTTTACTTTTTTTTTCATATTTACTTACATCGGGCGGGTGGACCTAAGAATTTAAATTTGAAAAGATTGAGGGGGCAAACCTTGACCATGGCAATTGCGAAGATACAAGACGCAACACAACTGGTTATGCCATTTTTCTAGGAGGCTCACTGATATCCTGGAAATCAAAGAAACAATCAATAGTCAGTCATTCAAGTGCGGAGACAGAATAACGTGATGCATCAATCACCACATGTGAATTAGAGTGGCTAATGTATCTACTTGAAGATCTATGCATACCTCATCCAACACTAGCTACTCTTTAAACATACAGTATGTCGGCGTATTATCTCGCTCATAATCCAGTGCAACACCAGAGAACGAAGCATATCGAGATTGATTGTCACATGATTCGTGAGCGTATCATGAATAACACAATCCAATTACTACACATCTCCAATGTTGATCAGCTGGCAGACATATTGACTAAACCATTAGCCGCACCATCTTTCACAGAATCATTTCCAAACTTGGCATTTTGAACATCCATGCCCAACTTGCGGGGGATGTGAATTATCAACCACTGACGAATTACGACGAACTGAAGATTGACGGATTGAAAAGACAAAAGCAAGCGGAAAAGAATCTCAGTTTGAAATAGATTGTACTTGGTGTTTAGAGTTTTGTACTTTCCCAATTAAAGTAGTACCTTAGGCTAGTTTAGTAATACCTGCTCTGTTTCTATATAAAGGAAACAACAGAGCTTAGATTAGTTATCTTGTTCGCTTCTTTTCATTCTTTTTCCTTGATCAATTTTTTAAGGCTAATATGATTAGTAGTACTAAAAAGAGAAAGGAATGATTATGCCGGAATAATTTGTTCATAGGTCACAACTGGAAAGGTAGAATAGAATCCACAAGAACCGAAGTAAGGACCAATCAAATTGTAGGATTTGTAACTCCACTTCCAAAAGAAAATTTTCTAGTCTCATTGATCGAAATAATTTCAGGATCCAAATAAAACACAATCTGGAATATTCTGTTCCATTGGATTAAGACAAGCAAGCAAAGGAAGGGTGCTTAATTAGTTGAGATTTCCGAAAATAAACAAGCTTTGGTGCAATGAAAAAAAAGTACAGAGCATGTTTCTGTTGTTCCCCTTTAATATTATACTCTACTACTATACTATTCCATTTTAATATTACTATTCCATTTTAATATTGAGGTCTGAGAGTTAAAATTATTACGTTGTTATGGTAGAATTACTTGTCAAGGTTGTAAGTTTGCGGTCAAAATTGAGTCGTTTTTTTTTTAATTATTTTTTCAAGCATTACTTATACTCTCTTCGTTAATAAAATATTTTATTGTTTAAAATAATAATAATAATTACTGTGCTTGTAGTGAATTTAGAGATTGTTTTTCACACAGGCATTAGAAAAACCATAGAAAATCAAAATATTTATATATATGCATACAAATGTTAGATATAGGAGCGTGCACAGTATGACATTTACAAACTAACTTGTTGTTACTAAAATTAAAATTTAAGGTGGTCTTATATACTGTACTCTTTATAATCAAAGTTTGAAAACAGGGTAGTAATATTAGAGTCGGATGCTGTATAATGCTTACTTTGATTCCTTCCAATGTATAGAGCGGTTAAGGAGATATACTAAAGTATGAAACCATTGAGGTGACAAGTTTCAATAAAAAATAAATTGAGTATACTGCAAGTTACTCTAGTAATTAACAGTGCAAAATGATAATAGTACTACAGTACTCGATTAGAGTACTTCCCAAAGTTGATCGATCTTGTTGTTATCCTAAAATATTTTGAGCATGACATGAGGAGTGGTTTGCGCGCGGAGTGAATTATTAATTAATTACTTAATTAGCAAACTGATAATAATAAGTACTCTAGTACTGGTATTAAAGAAAATAAGGGGAGGTCAACTACTCCTCCACGGCTCCACCGGGGGGGGATGAACCTCTGCCATTGGTTAAAAGCAATACTCTATGCTTGAGTGAATGATGGGACTGTCTAATTTCTCTTTATTTTATTAAATTCAATTATTGCCATTTCTTGGCCACCGCCCATTTTCAGCTCAACATAAGCATTACAGTCTACTTAATTAACTGAAAAATACTTCCCCAATATAGTTAATAAATTCATCTCAATACATATAGTATTGTGATCACGATTCACGAAGGTTAGTAAAACATACATATATTCATAAAAAGGCTATAAAATTACTTCCTAGTTCCTAACATAAAATTATTGGTCTCATTTCATATCAGAGTACAAGCAAAATGAGTATAAATAATCCATTTCTTTTTTCATAAAATAAGTGCGGCTGGTCTTGAAGTAAAAATAATTAACTCCTGGCAACAGACGAGAGTGATGACGCTGGCACGGCAGCAGGGAGATCGTGGAAGGAGATAGATATATAAGTAATATTCCACTAATTAAGTAACTCTTTGTTATTTAAGTAAAACAAGTCAGGCTACATTCTCTTAAATATTAATTGTACTTTTTGTACCATAAGCTGGAGTTAAAAAAGGGTTCAAGTGAACGAATTCGTAATTCTTACAAAGGTTCAACTGTTTAAGTGTTTTTGTATAGGTTCTGGACTGATCATAGTGTTTGGATTGGTTATAATTAAAAAATATACTCCATGCATTGGAGCAAACCAAACACCCACGTAGTCAGAGTCTCAGAGAAATAAAATCTCCATGCATTCGCTTCATGTCTGTTCCCAAATACTCCCATGGAGTAATTAAGAACCGCCGGTGTGCATTCAAGTCTCCTTGTATAGAAGTGCGTGAGTTATGCAGGAAGCAGAGCAATAATGTAAGTAAATTAAAAAGAAAAAAATGTATTACATTAATGCCGTTCTCATCCTCTGTTTTAGAGGTTCGAACATGTTTTTATGCTTCTCTTTGCCTTTGGACGAATTTTGTGTAAGAATGTGAATCGATGCCTTCTCATTAATCACCAAGGATATATATACAACTAAATCCACTATTCTAGGCTATATTCTAGGACAGATATACATTCGTAATACATTCCTAATCCATTCCTATCTTTACATTGTCGGTGTTGACCAAGGAGTTAACCTATTCTGGTTCAACTCCTATGTGCTGTCTGGTTCAACTCCTATGTTCTAACACTCCCCCGCAGTCGAAACGGGAGGCTGCCGAACATTGAGACTGGAACGAAAGTCTTCAAACAAGACCAAAGGCAACCCCTTCGTAAAAATATCCGCAATCTGATAACGAGAGGGAACATGATGAACACGAACCTCACCACGGGCAACCTTTTCGCGAACAAAATGTATATCTAACTCGATGTGCTTTGTACGCTGATGCTGGACGGGATTGCCGGTGAGATAAATTGCAGAGACATTGTCACAGTAGACAAACGTAGCCTTGCGCACCGGACACAAAAGCTCAAGGAGAAGATTTCGGAGCCAGCATGACTCGGCCACAACATTAGCGACGCCACGATACTCGGCCTCAGCACTCGAGCGGGACAATGTTGCTTGACGCTTGGCGGACCAGGAGATCAGGTTGTCACCCAAGAAAACACAATAACCGGAGGTAGAACGGCGAGTGTCGGGGCAGCCGGCCCAGTCGGCATCAGTATATGCCACAAGATCGTGAAGAGAGGAAGGAGTGAGATGGAGTCCAAGAGACAGAGTGCCTTGGACATAGCGTAAGATACGCTTGAGAGCCTCCATATGTTCAGTGCGGGGATCATGCATGTGAAGACATACCTGTTGAACCGCATAGGATAAATCAGGGCGAGTGAAGGTGAGATACTGAAGCGCTCCAGCTAAACTCCGATATAACGTAGGATCAGCAAAAGGAGTCCCAACAGAGGCACTAACTTTTGGCTTTGTGTCAACGGGAGTAGCTGTCGAGTTACACGAGCTCATGCCAGCTCGTTCAAGAATTTCAGCTGCATACCGAGACTGGGAAAGAAATAGGCCAGCCTTATGGCGAGTGACTCGAATGCCAAGAAAGTCATTAAGGAGCCCTAAGTCTTTCATAGCGAATTCCGAATTAAGCTTAGCCATAATCGAGTGCCGAAGCGCATCTGAAGAGGCAGTCAATATGATATCATCCACATATAGAAGCAAATAAGCAGTATCAGCCCCGCGGTTGTAGACAAACAACGAAGTATCACACTTACTATTGGAGAAGCCAAGAGTGGCGACGAAGTCAGCAAATCGCTGATACCACGCCCGAGGAGCTTGTTTAAGGCCATATAATGACTTCCGTAAGAGGCAGACAGCATCCGGGTGGGTCGGATCACGAAACCCCATGGGTTGATACATATAAACCGTTTCCTGCAAATTGCCATGGAGAAATGCATTGCTAACGTCGAGTTGATGAATAGACCACCGGCGAGAAAGAGCAATGCTAAGAACAAGACGAATAGTTGCGGGTTTAACCACGGGACTAAACGTCTCACCACAATCAATACCCACGCGCTGAGTTTTACCATCACCTACAAGACGGGCTTTATGCCTCTGAAAGGAACCATCAGATTTAATCTTATGCGTAAAAATCCACATGGAACGAATAACATTAACACCCGGGGGACGAGGGACCAGTTCCTATCTCTACATTGTCGGTGTTGACCAAGGAGTTAACCTATTCTGGTTCAACTCCTATGTGCTATCTGGTTCAACTCCTATATTCTAACATTTTGTGTTTGAGCTTTATTTTTTCGTGCATCTCTTATGCATTTCGGGTTGTATTTGTATTTCTGTTTTTCTATTTAATAAATTTGTTGGTTAAAAAAAATGGTCAAAGATTAATTTTGTTAAAAGAGCATAGGAGATGCTTAGAAACGATTACAAACGAAAAATAAAATGAACAAAACCACAACAATAACAAAGAACAAAGAACAAAACCCCTAACACCCTCATGTTGACATTACATAATTATTTTTAAAAAAGATGAAAAATATATATATATATTTTTTAAATGTAGTGGTTATTGTTATTTGGAACGAACAAATATATAGCGTTGAGTTCAATTCATTAAGAATTGTTTTTTAAACGGCAAAATCAACTACTCTACTCCTACTACTCCTATATCAATATTGGGTTCCAACTCACGCAACATCCTTAAGATATTGAAATAGAATATTTTATTAAAAAAAACAAAAATAGAATCTTTTCAATGTAAAAGAAAATAACACTGAAAAATACACGGCTCGGCCTACCCTAAAAAGTACAGTATGAGCCTGCCGGAGTGGTGGGTGTTTCAAATGAGATTGGGACGGAGTAGTAAGTTGGCCATTGACTTTTATTTATTTATTTTGGTAATATATTTCCTTTTGCCCTTTTTAATACTATTAATACAATAAAATATTCGCGTGGAGTGTCCTTATAAGCCCTTCGTGTTTGCAATTTTCCAATCCCACCCATCTCTATCTCTCTCACATCTCGATACCTTCATCGTCTCTCACTGTTCACACAACAGAACAAGTTGCTGATTCAAAACTCTCCAACCACTCCTTGCCGCCCTCTTTTCATCCATTCACCGTCTTCTCCGATTCGATTCCATTCCATTCCAATCGGTCACAGTTTTGATTCGATTCTGCTAGTTTCAACAGTGGATCCAGTCACGATTGATCTCTCCACCATTCCTTAACCACACTTTAATAAAAAACCTTCACAGCATGTAAAATCCGCCTTATCCTCTCAAGTACCGTGCTTGATAATTCTCCTCCAACAAAAAAAACCAAAAAAATATCCTCGAATCTGTAAACTAATCTCGTTGTTTGTGCTTCATTAAGCTGGATTTACACAAAATCCGTATTCCGTAAATCCACATTTATAAAAACCTGCACAGCATGTAACTGTACCTCTCTCACCATATCTCATCCTCCTCAAAAAAAATACCAAAAAAAATTAGTTGTTAGATCCTTTCCTACGGAATTCAATTTTTCCGATCCATCTCTTCACTGCTAGCTACTCTATCTAGCTAGTTACTACTTACTTCTCCAGAAAAACAAAAAAACAAAAAAAGTATGGCGGAATATGAGGTCGGAACGCCGAGAACGGCACCGGCAACGCCGGGTACGCCGACACCACTGATGTCGTCTGTGAGAATCGATTCTCAATCGTATGATCGGAAGTCAATGCCGAGGTGCACGTGCCTTCCAGTCAACGCGCCATCCTGGGGTGCGTCGCATAGCTGCCTTGCTGATTTCCCGGCCCCTGATATCTCCCTCACTCGCAAGGTACATGCTACTGCTTCCTCTCATTTTCCTTATATGTTTTGAATTAATAAACTTAGATCGCCGTTTCGAAGGTTACATTTTAGTTGAATTCAAGGAATCATACTGTGGGTCCACATTTTTTAGCATCTTATTAATCGGACTTCATTTCATCACTAACTAATCCAAACTAATCACTACTCTAAATAATAAGGATCGGATAATTAATGTAAATGATTACAATTAGAGCCTTTAGATTTTTAGTAAAGTTGAAATTCAATATTGTTTTATGAGTATTCATCATTCTAATTCTCATCCGATGAATTTTTATCCCGTTAAAGCTAGCACATGGTCAAAATTATTAAAGAAACTAAAATAAAACCAAACGTACGTATGCCATCTTCAATAAAATGAGCATAATACAGTACTTATTCCACGTTAATCCCTGACAGGCTTACTCACATTTTATATTGTGAGGAGCCCATACAAATTTTTACAAGTTTGGGTTTTACAAGTTTGGGAATCAATATTAACTGAGTAAAATTTTAAAACAAAACAAACAATGAATTGAAGTTGTTTAACTAGTGCAATTCGTTAGTGGAGAAACTATAAACAGTAGTGAAATGAATGTGGAGGGTTAGAGTTGGACGGTATAGTTGACAAACTGTTTCCTTGGGTTATTTGCGTGGGGTCGAATTAGTTAGCAATCTACGCTTTTGTCAGTACTACTTAAACTAATAACGTAATAATTTTTAAAGCAACTTGCCAATTTCCACTTGTGCATTATGATTTGTGATGAGTTGATGACTTTGTAACTAATTTTAAAGTGACGATTAATATTGGGGTCAACTTCATCCGGGGCCCTGCTGTCTTGTGTGTAAAATAACAACTCCTAATTGGTTTTTTTTTTTTAATTAATAGCAGTACAGTAGTAGCTAAAGTGTTCTTTTTTAATTTTTTTTTTCCTTTCATTTTTTTTAATGAAAAATAACATAACTTGCATTCTACTGTAGATGATAATACGGAAACTTATATCCCTATTCCCAATCTTTGTCAGTTTCAAATATGCGATATATTAGTAGTAGTAGTAGTATTGATGAAAGCATTGGAAACATATGTATCCACGCATCGTGCAGCATTAACATTCGCTGGGCGCACTTTAGAAGTACCAATTTATTTCGCACGTACCTTTCATAACATTGTCAATGATCCCCAGTCAACAACTGAACATTGTCAATGAATTTATTGAATTTATACTTAGTAGTATTATGTTCTCCTCCATTTTACTTCACGTTGATTAAATATAGTAGTATAGGGACATTTTCAGCCCACCATGGCGATTAAATGAGACACTGATCTTATTTGACTTGCACAACAAATTTTGGATGACGATAGGTTGGTAGTATGATTGATGACAAACAAATGGAGATATCTTATTTTGACAACAGGTAGGTCCTAGTTCCACATTTTCTAGCCAAAGGACAAACAACTCAATCAAGGCAGTGAGCTCATCTAAATTCATATGTAGCTCATAAACATGTGTTAGTATGAGTTTTAGAAACTAAACTCAATTGGAATCACTTTCCTAAAAATAGTATACATTCATGACAACAATAGTTTTGATGCTTTTCTACCAAATTTGATGCTATTGTAGCAGATTCTTGAGGGTTGGTTTATGTCAGATAAGAAGGAATAAAACCTCATTTCAAGGATTCCCTATCATCAAACCCCCACCCCATCATTCTAAAAAGGTGGTACATCCATCTGATGGTCATAACTTTCAGCAGCAAAGAAATTGAGGTTTATTTTTCCACATCACTTAACTCATGGCTTCTTTAAGTAAAGGAACTCTCCTAGCATATTAGAAAAATCGTACAAGTGAGCATTACATGTTACTGTAAAACAAAGTGGAAGACGATAAACTGTTTTCTGTCCTCGATTATTCCATTAGATAAGAGTAGTAAATTCATTAAAGGGACAGCTCTCAAAACCAGATTCTTTTTTCCGCGGTGTATAAGAATAAGAGTAACATGAAAATGCAATCGATCATTTCCTTCTTGTAACAGATTATTCATATATATATTGGTGACCCTCGAATTATTTGTCACTTTCTTAGCAACACTTATACGTACAACAGGAATATAATTAAATCTGAATTACCGAAACTACATTATGAAGAATTAAGTACACTTCTGATATTTGGCATATACGCCAGTCATGTGGAAACAGACAACTTGTCATGACCATGAAAATTTTCTTTCTGCAATTATTTTAGCCATTACCCATAACCCACTAGGTATTGATTAGACATTTTAGTTGAAAAAAGAGAAGCGAGATAGAAATTTAAATCGCTAGAAGTACAAAAGTGAAATACCACTAGAACTCTGAAAAAACAATGATATCCGTTTGTCAGTTACTGTTAGGTAAGCATACTAAATATGGAATCATGGATAAGAATTGGTTTAATGCACTCATTACTTGTACATTTTTAATTTACAATTTCAAGAATTAGATCAATGCAGTTCGAGACGAGGGTTTGCCTAGTGTAGTGCATACTAGTGCTCTGCTTACCCGTTGTTTATGTGGTTCTGGTGCAGAATCTTAGATTAGGCAATTAAGTTCATTATTCATGAACAGTGACACAAGTGACGAGCCTGACTAGATGAAGAAAAGATCTAACTAGTTCTTGTTTCATTTGTTTATTTGCACAGTTGGGAGCAGAGTTTGTAGGAACATTCATACTCATATTCGCAGCAACTGCAGGGCCAATAGTGAACGAAAAATATAATGGAGCAGAAACACTGATAGGCAATGCTGCTTGTTCTGGACTGGCAGTGATGATAGTGATCCTGTCCACAGGCCACATCTCTGGGGCACATCTCAACCCTTCACTCACCTTAGCCTTTGCGGCTCTGCGCCACTTTCCCTGGGTCCAGGTTCCAGCGTACATTGCTGCGCAGGTTTCAGCTTCCATTTGTGCATCATTTGCCCTCAAAGGCATCTTCCACCCTTACATGAACGGAGGTGTTACAGTTCCTTCAGTCACTACTGGCCAGGCTTTCGCCCTCGAGTTTCTCATTACTTTTAACCTGCTGTTTGTTGTGACTGCAGTTGCCACTGATACCCGAGCTGTGAGTACTTTGTTAATTTACTGTTACATTCATGGATACTGAATGTACAATTGAAAGTATATGACATAACCTATAGGCTATAGCTACTTATATCAGTGTATGCTGTTTCTTTTTTGGTATTGTAGGTTGGAGAACTAGCTGGAATAGCCGTTGGAGCTACAGTAATTCTGAATATCCTTGTGGCAGGGTGAGTGGTGTAACAGTATAAGTTAGCAAAAACTAAGATGTAAAACACGCACACAAAGCAGATAAATCATCTTCTTTTACCTACCCACAAGGCCCCAATTCAAACAAATCATCTTCTTTATTTATTTGTTCTTTTTTAAATTCTGTTAACAAAAAAGGGTTCCTCTGCAGGCCTTCTAGTGGTGGGTCGATGAATCCAGTGCGAACTCTAGGACCAGCAGTTGCAGCAGGGAACTACAAATCAATCTGGATATATCTGTTAGCGCCAACACTGGGAGCTCTAGCCGGTGCAGGAGTCTATACATTGGTCAAACTAAATGATGAAGATGGAGTCACTCCCCCACCGCGGCCCAGGAGCTTCCGTCGCTAGTCATCTGCCTGCCGTGTAATATTTACTTCTCTACTGTTGTGAGTATTAAGTTTGGTTTGTTGTTCAAATAAAGGCCAAGGGCGATATTGGGCTGATATATCGCCCTTGATGTGATTGAAACTTGAACAGATACTGTTTGTTTTGTTGCTACTTTGTATGTCCTCATCAATCATCCAAGGATGAATCTGCGTGTATGAGTGTTTCTGTCTGTATTAATTATGTGCTCATGGCACTCGAATATTATGTTATGGTGTTGGTTAAAAAAAAAAAGTTGTATTTACTATGTATTATAATATCTTGACTTGAGTTCTGTTATCAGTAACCCATTATACTGAAGTATATGTTAATGTTAGTATGATTTTCTTATTTCTTTATTTCTGGGCTTCCCTATAGCTGTGAATTCTAGATATGGTTGGGGATAATGAACTATACTAGAATGAAAAATCGCAGCTGAATTGAATTAGCACGTACGTTTACGTCCTGCCCTGACTCCTTGAACAGCCCTAGTCTAGTGAAAGAAACTCGAACGGAGAACCTATATCTGGACATTATGATAGGACGCTGCGGGGAGACTCATGAGAATCGAGAAAGATCAGCGTACCTTTCATTACAGCAATGCCCCTCTGGCCTCTGCAAACTCAATAAGAACTGAAAGACCTTCATATGCACAATTTTATAACTGCAAAAGATTTGGGATGAAAATGCACTTCAGCAGAAACATACTTAGAGACCTTCTGCATCACGAAATCAAGATGCATCTCCAAGGTTTTAAAAGCACATCCTGCCGACATATATGAAATGACACATGATAGGTTGAAGGAAAGATTGCAGCTTATCAAAAGCGATGCTCGAGGCTTTGTGTATATAAACATATCATCAATAACATGAACCATAGACAAAGAACGGAAAGTAGAAACTGCTAAACTCATTGGTGTAACCTCGTCAACCACCAGCAGACACCTCAAACATGTCAGTAAGAAAATCTCAACAGAGAGAGAGAGAGAGAGAGCCCTAAAGATAGAGATCCATCTACCAAACTAAGAGGTAGTTGGAGGCATGACCGAAGCAACTAGCACTGCCTAAGACATTTTTTCTAAGCTGGAGCCACTAGCAGTTTATATTTCTTAAATAGGAAAGAATTGTCTAACCAAGAAAACTTTTTTTTATCATATTAATACGGCTGGAACAAATTATGATAAACGTAGATGATGTCCACATAATATTAGTCCAAAGATAATGTGGAACTTGCATAATGCAGTTCTGCCTTTTCAAATCAATGTAATTGACATTTACTGTTTTGGCAGCTCTTAAAAAGATCAAATCAACTTTATTCATGAATCGGTGATACAAAGGGGTTATATAATCAGTGCATGCAGCCAAGGAGGTACATGAAGTCACTGATGCAACAAATACCAATTCTAGTAACAGAATGTTAATTTTCTCAGACCTCTGTTTTGGAGGGAATTGATATCCTCAAAACAGCTACAACTCCTCTCACTTCAGGTGCACCAAAAATACAACCTGATGCAAGATCCCGAAGAATTAGGCAACAGTGCAACATGTATCATTCAGTCTCCTCTTCCAAGAGCAGAGACCATCCTTTAACCTCAACGACAAGGCAATTGATCTGTTGATAGGGAAAAAACAATCTTACTCCAATCACCGAGGTAACCTGCTGACTGCTGTGCAAGAAAAAATGGTTCCCCGTCCCTCTCACACATACAAGACCAACCCATAATATACATATTGTCCTCTAAGATTGCCAGTGGTAAAAACTTTTCCATGGGGCAGTCAGCCCATAAAATAAAAGCTACTCATGATGGGTTTTTGCTGCTCCGTCTAATTTCTGAAGGAAATTCCATTCCAGATCCTCCGCCAACAAGGAACAGATAGAAGACTCTACGAGGACTTTGAGGTCAGAGTTCATCCACCACCCTGCCCCCACCAAAAAAAAAAAAAAAAAGGAAAAAACCAACCCAACCCAACCCAACCCAAAAAGGACAGACTTTAACATCAATGAATTACTTCAACTCCAATCTAGCAACTTTCTCTACAGTTCTAGTTCAAGCTCACCTCTTCACTACCAAAGGGTAAGTGGATATGCAACAGAGTGCCTTAAGTTCCTATCCTCAATGGTTATTCGCCACACCATTTATCATTCCAAAGAATAATTTTTTAGCCATATCCCGTCACTTTAATTGTCATGAAATGTTTCTAATAAACTTCTACTCGGGGAATTCATTAGAAGAGCCATCCCCTTTCAACATGTCAAATGTTTCTCCAATGAAGATGATCCGCCGTGTAGTCCTTTTCATGTCTGAATCATTCATGACCATTTTCGAGTCAGCACCTTATTAATATCCATACTGATGGGGAAATCTATCCGATGTGATGTGGACTGAAAACATAGAGTCTGCTCACAGCTTCCATGGTTTACTCTGTAAAGATTTGAGTTTCAGGTCCTGCTACAATTCTCGTTAGACCATACACATTACCTCTCCAATTGCATACTACTATTATTTTAGTTTTAAGAAACTATTGCTGGGACCCCTTTAGTATATATTGCACATAGTATATGCACAACATTAGAAGCATGTGCATGTGGATCAACCCCTTTACTAAATTTGTTGGCATCTCATGGTTTCGAGAGCCTTTAAAGAAACTGATATATGCTCAGATAATGGATGTAATACATTGTAAAATGATAAACACGTACTCACAATGTTAGTTCGTGGATCTTTCCTGCCCTGAAAGCATATTTGAGGCCCTCTTTATTGCAGAAGCTCTGTCAACATAAGTTAGAAATAAGTTGAAAAATTGTCCAAAGTCCTCTTACAGTCTTACATCTCTTACAATAAAGCCTTTCCCACTCAAACCAATTTCCGATAACATTATCACATTGATTTTCAACAAACATTACATATCTTCAGTAAATTCAAGGCATGACAATTATCAGAGAGTATAAACTAAGTACGACTAATGTTTAAGCAGCGAGATAAAGGAAACTTTTCTAGTTTTATAAGTGTTTTCTTGTTTGGATATATTCATGAAGTATTCCTAGCATTAAATACACCTAGCCTCATACATGTGTGCTTAGCATGAGGTCATGGGTTTGAAGTCCTTGGACATATATGCAAAGTTTGGGGTAGAAGGTTCAGGTATCTCCTAGTTAAACAAAACTCAAAAAGACAGTTCCATACCCAGTAGGGTTGAACAATCAAAATGGGTCCATTCACCATCAGACTAACTAATCCCTTACAAGTTTCCACCCTCAAAATGGAAATTTTATCCTTTGTCAGAGGACACCAAGGAAAAATTTGGCTGCTCGACTTGCCAGTAGCCACATTCTTCCACTATGACAACCGATTTGGTTCAAAATCCAGAAGTGTAAATGAAAATGATATTACCTGCAAGCAAGATCAATAGATTCTCTGTCTAAAAGGCCAACTGGAGTGCATCCTGGTCTCCCACGCTCTAAGATAACAGGAAGTTGGCTTATCCCGTTTCTATTCATCAAAGTAAGAGCCGTAAAAAGGCTCATACTTGGGGTTACTGTCCATGGCACAGAACACCTCTCACCAGAGGAGGAACACAATTCTGATACCCTAAGAACCTGTAATTCACAGAATCAGCAACTCGTTTCTAAGTCTGCAAACAGGTAATGTTGTAATATAGCTAAAATTTAAAAGGCCCAAAGTTAATGTGTTGTGTTGAAAGTTATCATTCATTACATATTAATGCCAAGAACAATATAATGCTTCCTTTTCCTCAATCTACTTTGAAGATACCAACCTCCACATATTCTTGTTCTCCTTCATCATTACCAGACTTGAAGTTCCATGGCAAGGGATAGAGTAGGAGATTTGGGAGATGAAGTTGACTGACTAAGCATGACTCTTTTTTATTAAATAAATATTGTATGCATTTGATGATAAAAAAAAACTTCTGATATTGTAAATGTCAATTTTACCCACGTATAACGAGAAGAAAAATGAAGCTGGTCGGGTCTGCAACAAAAGATGTATTCTTCCGAGATAAGGTTTTGGAAGAAGGTTTTGAGCACTAAAAGGAACTCTCACTAACCAGGAGAGCACGTGGTTTAATTTATCTAAGATTCTAAATTATGGCCATCTGTATATTCAGGAAAGTTCCTGCTCCAATTTATATGTTTATCAATATGTCTAAATCTTTAATACTTCAGAAGGAAATAATTACTCAGTCAGAAAGACAGAGACTCGTAGGCAGTGGTTATATTTAATAAAAAGTGAAGAACTGCACAAGGTACCTGAAAATTCCTACTTTTTGCCCTTAACAATTCAATGAACTGCTGAATGTCGCTGAGGGTAAGCTGACCAACTAGCTGAGCATCACTATTAACTATTACAGCAAAAGACTGCTTCTCTTCCACCATGAGCGACACTACATCTGAAAGGTAAGTGTTCATCAGCACAGTGATATACCGTGTTCTCATGGCTTGTGAAACTAGAATATCATTTGCGAGATAGTCAAGATATCCATCTGACTCTGAGTCCTCAGCAAGACAGAGTGAACTCTCAAGTTCACAGATGCTATTTCCATTTGGTTCTCCAGAACCAGGAGAAGTGGGGGTAGCACTTAGGTTATAAGAATATCTTTCTTGCTGAATTGATCCCTTTGCGTCTTTCAAATACTTGATTTTATTACTGGCCTTTTTTCTTGTCTTCCCAGATGTGATCCATGATGATAGGCCCACAGCTCCAAGGAGTGGCAGAACAATTCGATAATCCTGTGTGAGTTCAAAAAGAAGCAAAACTGCAGTAAGAGGGACCTGGCATACCCCGGCAAGAGTAGCAGCCATGCCAACCTGCAACAAAAGACCCCCAAGGTATGCACTGTAAGTACATTTATTCTTGTCAGCAAACAAGAGGAATACAAATATTTTCACTCGAGTAGAAATGCCAGCATGAAAGAGGGTTTCATTACTTAAAAAAGTCTGCATGACAACTTTAATTGTTTCAGCTAACATTCAGTATTTCCTCTGGGAGATGGTAGTTTCTTGCTACTGGCAATATATGACCAGCACAACATGTCATGAGTGCTTAGGAAATATAAGATACATACAAACATAATATATATATTACATAGTACAGGTGATAAAAAACACATGTTGCCCAAGGGAAAAACACACACACACAGACAAAGAAAGAGAAGGTGAATGAATAAATAACCAGAACCTGATTGGATGTATAACAAATTTATCATAGTTTAGAATCACAGAGGAAGCATTTCATATGTGAGATAAATTGTTTTAGATTTTTTTGAAGGAAAGGGAGAACAATTGACAGAAAAGAGATGTAACGGCCCGATGGGTATAGTTGGCCCTCGGCAGGTGTGAGAAATGAGAAGAAGAGATAGCTATCATGCCCTCCCTAAGATCATTCTTTAGGCCAGACAACATTAGCTATTACTGACCAGGCTTTCAGGAATTGACTACTAATTTCAAAACAACCACATCAAGAAATGATGTCCATGGAGTGGTTGATCGCAAAGTATAACAGAAAAAAATATGAGCAGGTAGCCTTGCATGCTTTATTTCTGCAGTCAAGGAAAACAAAATTACCAGGCCATACGCTTGAGGTGAAGCAACTTCCAAGAATGATAAATGAAAACTTGGGTTGGATACAGAAATCACATAAGTAACAATTTTCCCGTAAGCCATTCCTGTAGCAGCACCAATAAATAAAGATGGGGCATAGTAACCTCCCACTAGTCCAGAAGCTCTGCATAATGAGGTTGCTATAATTTTTGCAATAACAAGTTGCAGTAATAGATCTGCAGACAAGCTATTAACAAATGGACGAGATTCCAACACAGTATCGACATTCTGAAATCCCCAGTAAAGAATCTCCGGATATGCCAGTGCTATTAATCCAACAGCAAAGCCACCAAGTATAGGAAATGCAACTTTTGGCATACCAACAACTCTTTGAGCACCATCAAACAGAACCATCATAAAAGACGTGCACTTAGATAAGCCAACCGAAACCAAGCCACATAGAAGACCCAGCAACAGATAAAGTGGAAGTTCTGAACTGACAAGAACAGGGAAAAAACTAATTTTAAGTTTCGAAAAAGATTGTTATAGACTTTGCAAAATATATTAATCATGGTTACATAGTGAGGATGCTAGTAAATGTAAGATATCAAAGTGAAATACATTATGCATCATTGAAAGAAAATTGGGAAAGGAATTAAATGGATGCACTGTCAGCTTGGAGTAACTCCAGTCATGAATGAAACACAGGCACAAACGCAGACATCCCAAAAAACGGACTTGGACAAAGATGGATAAGATGGGGGGGGGGAATGGTTTCCACTTATAGAAACCTTTTGTGTTACTGGGAAGCAAATCATTTCACCCAGTACATTTACTTGTGTAACTTTAGAAGACAGTCTTCCCTGCATACTGTTTTTGCTATTAATCACTGCTCTAAAATCTAAAACAGTTAATTTCACGAGACCCTCTTATACAACAACATTTAGCAGCAGATCATAGAATGGCTAATGTCTCACATCTATCGAACCATGTTAATTCTATACTTATAGAGTATACAAACAATAAGTTAAATGTCTTCTCCAGTCCCCAAGACTTAAATGTATGAAATTTATTCCGTAAGAGTAGCTAATGCCTAATCCCATTGAAATTTCAGTTCAGAGAAGACAAGGGATACATGAAAAAAAGGAACAGCACCAGGAGCAAAATGGGCCATGGAGTTGCAACTAAACAATCAGACTTAAGTTTATCAGTCCTAAATCCTAATAGACTGAACAAAGAATCAACACAACTCTGGAGATTCACAGCTTAAGCAACAGCTTATAAATTATTGAAATTATACAGAACTAGTGACTGGCCACTAAAAGTGCCCAATTTAAGGTGCAGATTGTCTAAATGCAATTAAAATAAAGTAGAAAAAGAGTCGACAGGAAGACGTGTAATAAGAAATTACCACTTGGAGAACGAAAATCATAGAACGGAACAGCAAAAGCAGGTTCAGATCCCAAACCAATTTCTGAAATGACAGAAGCTGTTACGGCACTAAGAATGACCATTGAAGTTGTATACGTTAAGGATAAGGATGAATCTGTAGGTGATGGCCATAGAACTGTCTCCACAGCAAAAAAGCAACCCGCAACAGCAGCATTGAATCCTGTTCAGACATAATGTGGAATTTTGCTCAAGAAAGCTTCATGGATTTAATGTATACAATATAATGTGCAAGACCTAAATGATGCAGACAGCCCTGGTATCAATGAAAGGAGGTTACATGAATGAACTGAGATACTGAAATAATCATAACACATGGAAGATGCAAATTGCTAGACATTTAATTCTCACAGGGAAACCAGATGTTTTTGGTACATAATGACCTTTACATTTTTTCTGATTTTACAAATCAATCATATCATTTCAAAGAAGATGATTCAAGTAAAAAGGAAGCTTCATATTTCTGTCTCCAAAGTGTTAAATAAATTAATCACCAACCATACACATAGAAAGGGCTGTATATAATTCAAAGTTAGATATATTGTGTGCATAATTTCATACTAGTGACTAATAAAAGAAAAGAAAAGAAAAGAATCCTAGTATTGCTTATCAAATATAAATACCGAAATACTGTATAATATGAAATTTAAACATACTATTAAATGGACAGACTTCCAATTTAAAGTCAATATTAATTATTTCACGAGCTTGTAGGTATTCTCATAATAGTTTCTGACAATTATCTGGTTTACTTGTTTAGATTGTTGGCCAAGTTGGAGTTTGCCTAATTTAACTGTTAAATGTGCATCAAAAGGAATTCAACAAATTAGTATGTCGGAAATTAAATGCTGCTATGAGAGAAAATTCTCAAACAGGAATAACAGTCATGCAACATAGTACAGTTCGAATGCGACAAACCAGAAGAGAGTCCAGCAGCTGACCCTGCAGCCCTGAGAGACAGCTTTCTTCGAGCGCCCTTATCGAAAACAGAACCAATTCCTTTGGCAACAGAGACACCTATCTCCACACTTGGGCCTTCTGGACCCAAGGAGTTGCCTGTTCCTAGCGTGACACAAGCAGCCACAGCTTTCAGAACTGGTTTCAGTGAGGACCGGATCCTGGACAGGAAAGTTCCATCTGCTGCATCCTCAGTAGCAGTTCGCAGTACATTCAACAAGCTAACTAACACACCTCCAAGGACAGGAACTAAGATAACTCGCTTCCATTTTGTTTCAAACAACTCCTCTCTTAACCAGGAGGCACCTTGGTCAGGGATCCCATCCCAACACAAATCACGTATTTCATGCACCTACTACTCAGAAAATTTCATTAGCAGTGTACTGCAATTTGTTATGGACAAAATTAACTTCCTATGTAATAATAATGTTACTATAGGCCAGTAAACAAACTGATTGGTTCAGTACTAACATAAATACAAGCAACAAACCACAGACCTATCCACGGATTCTTCGCAACTAATAATACTTCTATTTCATATACTAGGCAGAAAAAACTCAATAAGCATACAACTAGTTGAGTATAAGATCAATTACAATTACCCCGTAATTGAAGAGAACTACGCTGATTCCGGTGAAAAGGCCGACAAAGCAAGCTGAGAAAATGGCGGAGTTTCCAAATAGAGGTGATTGATCACCATCACCATCATCATCATCCTCCACATCACCATCAGGAAGAGCATCTCCCTTCTGTACAACAACCTGAGACGGAGAAGAGCTCTTCGAAGTTTCAGGACTCAATTTACGCTCTCGATCACCTTTATTTCCGTCTACAGGCCCATTACTACTGGAATTAGGAACACCGGAACGACATCTGAAAAAAGGAACATGTGATCGAATCCGTCGGAGCTCCTTCGAGCGGTTGAACGGCGCCGTAACCGGAGAAGAGGATGAATGCGATGATTCATAGTAGTTATTGGGAGTAGTTGCTGTGAATACCGTGGCGATGGTGGATATAGGTGCAATTGCACAATGCATTTCCAACTGGCGATGAAATTGCGATGCCTGTGATATATTGAGAAATGATATCTGTACAACAATCAAATAGCTACGCCGCCGTATCGGAAACTGTAGAAGAATAAGAAGAAGAGAAGGGTCTAATGATACTGTACATTTTATCCGCCGCTGATTCCGTACGTGGCACTGCTCCATCTTCAACTCTCAGGTGAAATCTCCACCACCCAACTGTCTTGCCACGTCACCGGGACTACTAATTTTTTACTACAAAGGGATTAAATTAAAGAAAGATTTACTACAAATTAAAATCATTTACGATTGCACGAGTAAGCTCGTTTCAAATGGTTGTCATTTCGAATGTATGGATATACCAACTTTTTTGGGTATGCATGATTGGACATGAATTGGGTATGAAAAATACGTGTTAATTTGTATTGAGCATGCTACGCGATGTATTCGAGAATGGGCGATTCGTAATTCGGTCCAACATGCGAACAAATTTCAATTCCAACAATTGAAATTTATTTATGGTTCATAATTAAGTCCACAAAACCTATGAATATGACATACTCTGCTTCATGTCTCCCTATAGTCGTATCTAATTAACATTTTTTTGTCTCTTTCAACTCGCACCTTCTCCCTCATCACACCATCACCACCAATCTCCACCATTTTACTTCTACAGTTCTACCACACTACCAATCTACTGCCCTCCACCATCTTTGATTGATGAAACAACTGCCTCATTGTCCACTGGTCTTCCTTCCACCATTGCCCCACCAAGCTTTCGCATTCCACCATCTCTAAGCCATGAGACCTGCCAGAGAGCTGCATCTTTCCGACATGCCATTTTGGTGTTGCCCGATAGATTTTTCAGCCATGTTTAATCGAATTATTAATCACTACAATTGCATCTACATTGTAATTATGTGTTATAATCACTCAAATGGAATCTACATTGTATATTGTTGTCCATAATCTCTGATATTTTGTATGCCAGTTGGACAAGTCCATCGTGCACCCTTATTCAACATGTCAGGAATAGGGTTCACGTTGGACACTGCAGTGGCCTAGGGTAGGTTTGTTTTTTAAATACCTTTTACAAAAATAAGGGATGTAATGCCTATTAATGAAACTAGAATGGGTGTGCAACCGTAAAACCGGCTAGAGCACAATTAATCCACCTGAGAAATGGCTACTTTGTATCAAGTACAATATCACTTTTATATATGAATGAAGGGTGACAAGTGTAGGGGATAATATAGGTACACAATAGAAATTTGCAACTCTTGTGTATGGTAGGGTTAGGAATCGATACAACAATTCAATTACAATTAATAATATAAATTTAATAGTTGTGGTCGTAACTTACGACATATCATACCAGTTTTTGAAGACCTGTATCCTGGTACATGTCTCCATGCAACCTAGGTTGCCATACATTAGCTTAAGCATGTTTCATACTTGGGTCGTACTTCGAATTTGATCTAGAATTATTAAAATATTAAAAATATATAACACTTTTAATACATGTTTATTTTACATCAAGGTCTCCCATTTCAGCCACACTGCGCAATCTCACCTTTGTTCCTTCTTCAAACATAATTTGGCACATAATGACAGAGCATGCTATAATTATGAGACAAAGGAGCATATTGGAATGATCCCATATTCCCATTAGCAAAAAAGATAATTTCTCACTTCGTGGTAAAATCACCGTGGTAGAATGATGAAGACGAAGTATCATATATATAAGAATACTCTCAATCATTTAAGGCATGCATGATGAACATTGAAAGTAAAGAAGTGTTATCAAGACCTTTTTTAACTCCAAAACAAATTCAAAATAAAAAAGAAAAAAATTGGTGGTGAATACGAATGTCGACCGAAACCCAAACCCAATCGAGGAGATACTATAAGTTTCATAAAATGTTAATGTGGGCGAGGATATCTTGTCACACATTATATTCACTTAACACCGACTTCTCTGTATTATCCGGAACCGAGCACGTAAATGATTAGTCAATGGAAGCATCAGGGGTAGTATGGTCAAGATGAAGTGGTTGAAATTTGAAAGAGGATAGCGGGGGGAATTAAGAAGAAAGATTTCAAAAAAATAAAAAAAATAAATAAATAAAAAGCTGCACCTGCCCTACGATACCGAATTTAATTTTATTACCAAATCAAGCCAGTGAGACAACGATATCATGTTCAATTACCAAAATCTTCAGCTGCAAGAAACAACTAGATCATGTGACTCCTACACCAAATAGGTTCGAGACCATTTTTTATGTGAAACTGTGATTGCTTCTCTTCGCCTTGTAATCTCTCCATATCTCAGAACTGCTTTTAAACTTTTGTCAGAACGTACGTCACCAAGTAAGCCAATTCGTGTCTGATTGGCATAAAGAATTAGTATCACTACTTTATAAATATCTCTTGTTAGATCCTTTCCTATGGAATTCAATTAGCTCTATCCGTTTCCAATCCATCTCTTCACTGCTAGCTACTCTAACTAGCTAGTTACTTCTCCAGAAAAAACCAAAAACAAAAAAACAAAAAAAAGTATGGCGGAATATGAGGTCGGAACGCCGAGAACGGCACCGGCAACGCTGGGTACGCCGACACCACTGATGTCGTCTGTGAGAATCGATTCCCAATCGTATGATCGGAAGTCAATGCCGAGGTGCACGTGCCTTCCAGTCAACGCGCCATCCTGGGGCGCGTCGCGTAGCTGCCTTGCTGATTTCCCGGCCCTTGATATCTCCCTCACTCGCAAGGTACATGCTACTGCTTCCTCTCATTTTCCTTATATGTTTTGAATTAAATAAACTTAGATCGCCGTTGTAGCATTGTAGCATGTAAATCTTATAAGAATTTAGTACACAACTACACCAGAAAAATGAACGTAAATCTTATAAGAATCTAGAACACAATTAGACCAGAAAAATGAACGTCATTCATACATATACATATGTATATGTTTACTGTTTAGAGTAGTGAAAACACTTGAGGAGTTAAGGTTGCTTCACGGTTTGAGTCAATCAAAATATTAACAATATATCACACATGTTGTAATTTGAACTAGATCAATAGCAAAGTGATTATATATCTTTCAATGCACTTGAAAAATACTGTAATTGTTAGCTCAAACTAGTTATAACTCAAATTCATCACTGTTTCATACTTGGGTCGTACTTCGAATTTGATCTAGAATTATTGAAATATTAAAAATATATAACACTTTTAATACATGTTTATTTTACATCAAGGTCTCCCATTTCAGCCACACTGCGCAATCTCACCTTTGTTCCTTCTTCAAACATAATTTGGCACATAATGACAGAGCATGCTATAATTATGAGACAAAGGAGCATATTGGAATGATCCCATATTCCCATTAGCAAAAAAGATAATTTCTCACTTCGTGGTAAAATCACCGTGGTAGAATGATGAAGACGAAGGATCATATATATAAGAATACTCTCAATCATTTAAGGCATGCATGATGAACATTGAAAGTAAAGAAGTGTTATCAAGACCTTTTTAACTCCAAAACAAATTCAAAATAAAAAAGAAAAAAATTGGTGGTGAATACGAATGTCGACCGAAACCAAACCCAATCGAGGAGATATTATAAGTTTCATAAAATGTTAATGTGGGCGAGGATATCTTGTCACACATTATATTCACTTAACACCGACTTCTCTGTATTATCCGGAACCAAGCACGTAAATGATTAGTCAATGGAAGCATCAGGGGTAGTATGGTCAAGATGAAGTGGTTGAAATTTGAAAGAGGATAGCGGGGGGAATTAAGAAGAAAGATTTCAAAAAAATAAAAATAAAAAAAAATAAAAAGCTGCACCTGCCCTACGATACCGAATTTAATTTTATTACCAAATCAAGACAAGAAAACTGACACACAGCCCATTACCCATTGATTCACACTTTCATCACTCACTCATACTACATTTGAATTTCTAGATAGAGAAACACACACAGACACACACACCGCAAATCCGCACTCATCTCTTCTTACCTTTCTCTCTCTATCTCTCTCAGTCTGGTATTCATGTATACTCAGATCTCGCCCCTTCAATTCCGCATGTGTTTCTGAAAATTTTATTTCTTCAGGTTTATCTGATTCGATTCGTTTCCAATTTTGAATTACAAAAAACTTTCCGTTATTATTGTTCTTTACTCACACCTCACAACGGAAACAATTTCAAGAAACCACCTTTTTGACTTCCTTTTCCCCTTTCTACTCTGATTCGAGCTCCAGGAAATCAACGAAACCCCACGCCATTTTTCTCCCTCGCTAACAAGGTATGTGTTCTTTATTACTGTTTGTTGAGCTTCATGTTTCTGGCTTTCTTTGCTGTTTGGTAGCTTTGTTCTGATTGGGATTAGACGTTTCTTGATTTTGAATCTTTGACCCTGAAATTGAATTGCTTTGTGATTTTCATGACCCTTTTAATTTATAAATGCGTGCTTTAGCGAAATAGAGAAAGAAACGTATGGGTTTCTAGTAGGCTTCTTCTAGGGTATCTGAATATTTTAGGGTGTGCCAACTGCCAAGAGGCGTTGATAACAAGAAGAGAACAGTTTCTTGCCGGCTGGTTTTCATGTATTTGTATTGGAGAATTGTCTGACGATTACATTTTTTTTTCCAGTTATAAGTGTTCACTAGGCTTGCTTTTAACACCATTTTACCAGGGCTTATTCTAGATATGTCTGAAGTTTGCGGTTTCACGTTTGATGTTGTTTCAGGTTCTTGTGAAATGGGAAGGAGTTTAAGCCCGATAATAAGGACGGAGCTGGAGAATCTTGACAAAGGTGCTGATTGTCGAAAATCAGCTATGAAAACGCTGACGTCGTATGTGAAGGATTTGGATTCCAAGGCGATACCGATGTTTCTTGCTCAGGTCTCAGACACTAAACAAACTGGACAATCGTCTGGGGAGCATGCGATTTCTCTGTATGAGGTTCTGGCAAGAGTTCATGGTCCGAAGATTGTTCCTCAGATAAGTAACATCATGAGCATCATTGTGAAGACGCTGTCATCGAGCGGTGGGGCTTTTGCTCTTCATCAGGCTTGCTCAAAGGTGGTTCCAGCTATATCTAGATATGCGATGGACCCAACAACGGCGAAGGATATGAAGAGGTCTGTTATTCACTCTATTTGCAAGCCCCTTTCGGATTGTCTTTTGGGGAGTCGAGAGAATCTGTCTTCTGGTGCTGCCTTGTGTTTACAAGCACTTGTTGAGTCTGACAATTGGAGATTCGCTTCGAATGAAATTGTCAATGATGTATGTCAGAGGGTTGCAGGGGCTCTTGAGAAGCATACACAAACAAACTCGCATATGGCATTAGTTACTGCTTTGGCTAAACATAATAGCATGATTGTTGAGGCCTATGCGAGACTTTTGATACAATCTGGGCTAAAAATTCTGGATGCTGGATATGCAGAGGCGAATTCTCAAAAACAATTGACATCCATACATATGCTGAGTTCTCTTATGAGATGTCTCGAACCAAAAAGCATAATATCTGAAATCGAGATGATAATTACAGAAATGGAGAAGTGCCAGTATGATCGTATGCCTTTTGTTACTGGGGCTGCTTTTGAGGCTTTACAAATCGCAAAGAGAATTTCTGCGGAGAAAGAATCAAAAGGTGAGAGATATATAGGTTCAACCACAGGTTCCAACTTCGACAGAAGAGAGAATGGTCGGAAAAAGAGTATGTCTTCTTCAGGAGATCAGTCGCCTCTCACTGCATCACCTGAATCACAAACTGTTGAATCTTCTTTTGGGTACAATCATTTTAATGAATCCCCTATGTCAACAAATCAGGTTTATCGAGGTACGGGTTATGATTGTAGGAGTGTGAACCGGAAACTTTGGCAAAGGTCCGAGAATGGAGGTGTAGACGTATCTCTTAAAGATGGGATATTCTCAGAGATGACTCGAGGAGGTGACTTGGGGGGCTCTGACTATGATGGGTTTTCGGACATCAACACAGACCGCCATCAAGATTTTGCTGGTTTTGTACATGGGCGCGTAAGAAATGGTTCAAGGAGTAATACTCCCAGTCCTCAGGTAAATTTGAGCTTCTCGTTATACTCTTAAATTCAGATATCAGTGACTAGAGTAAAATTAAAAGTTCTGAAACTTGATGGAAATTTTGTGATGCATGTCCAAATTACTCATGGAAGTAGTCATTATGTAATGGTGCAAATATCTTTCCTGCTTTTGCTTCCTTTGTGAGTATTACACAACCGTTGCTTGCTAGTACTAACCAATATTTGCATTCAATGATGTGATGACAATTGACATGTACTAAAATCTTGTGACTAGCTAATCTGCTAATGAATATACTAAAATCTTGGAGTATTGATGTGTTTGTGTGGAATTTTGTGCTTCAGCGAACAAATTCTCGCATTACTGCCGAAGATTTGAGGATCTTCACTACGCCAAGAAAGCTCATCCACTCTCTTCAGGACTCAGATGAGTCTAACGGTAGCTTCTCGCCTGTCAGAAGGTTCAGAACACCAACACCGAGCAAATTTGTGTTCACCCCTACTTCAAAGAACGGAGCTTGTCAGAGCATAAACTGCAACAGCATTAGTGATGTCAACTTCTCTTCAGGTGATGAACAGGTTCAAGGTAGCTCAGAATCAGTATCCTCCAACAATGATGTTCTTGCTGACATGGTTCTGCAAGTTAATGTAAAGGAGATTCCCAACAGATCTCAACCTACTAGCAGCAGTGTTCGCAAAAGCTCTGCAACCAAAATCGTTTTTGGTCTCTTTGTTGTTCTGTTTGCAGTGTTGTTGTGTTTGATGTCCAATGGTGATCAAGACGTTTATGGCACACTTGTGCCTACCTAGATCCAAATTGGTGTTTTAGGCCTTTAAGATACTTATGAGTTGGTAGATCAGGATGCATGTATGTACCAGTTGCAATTGGGCAACTGTTTTGACCATAACTATTGGATGAATTTGATGTCTCTATTGCTTCGTGTTAAGTTTTAGTAAGCTTTTGTTCTAAATCCAGCTTTCCTTTTACTATTTATCCTTAGTCTTTACCAAGTGTTTGCTTATCGTCTGTGTTCTCGCTGATATCTCCATTTGTATCTATCATCTTTCTCTCACTGCTAAATACTGTACTGCAAAGAGATTTCAAACTATCTCTTGAATGACAAGACTGAAACATATATTTAGCTACTCTGCTTCATTCTGTCTGTTGCTCAGTTGCAGAGTCTTGCTACTTGTGCTACTAGTAATTAGGATTCCATATTTGCAGGCCTCCTCTCCATTCACTTCGCGCGTTCACCATTACTGGTTCAAGTAATGCAGCATGGCCTATGCAGATATATGAATACTTACCGTAAAATACATGACTTGATCCCGGACTGAACAAGTACAGTTCATTAAATCCGTCTCTCTTGACTGATACTGAATTTCTCCGCCCCTGATCAAGAAATGTGTACTAATGTTAGTTAACATGACAAAATGATGATGTTCATTGTTCTGTGGGTACATGAATTCAGCCACTTCTATGTAAAAAGGCAAGACTATGCAATGGCTCACCCGATCAATGATGGTAAAATTCCGTGGAGCACTGGTGTATATGATACTCAACTCTTCTTTTAAATGCTTGTAGTTATCGTCTTCTACACCCTCCAAATCTTCATCGTTCTCCCTAACTGAGATGTCTTTCTTGGAATCGGTGTTCTGATTCCCTTTGGAAAATAGCTTATCTAATGACCAGAATTTCCCAGAATCTTGATCAGTAGAGTCAGGAAGGACAATGCTGAAATCTCCCTTGACGGGCGGCCTGACAAAGTAATCTGACCCTTCTAGTCCAATGGCATAAGTTGCATCTGGGGTGCTAAGTGTCAGGTGGCTCAGGACGGATCCCATCAAACGTAAGGATGAAGTGCCCGTGTTAGAGACTACGGTCTCTGAGGTTAGATTATCTTGCCCGAGAGTAATGATGTGCTTCACTTCAACATTGGATTCTTTGTTTCGGTTGATCAGTTCTACCTGCATTTATTGTACATCAACATCTATTTACTTGTAAGATCATTGGATAGGCTATCATTAATCAATAGGTTGATACGTATACTCAAGATTCTCAGGACATTGCACAGTTTGAACACATCAATAAGAATAACATGGCAGAAGTTGATATGTGCCTATATCAGTTCACATAAGTATCACACGAAAATCACAATAACCGAATGTACCTGGACTGATTCTTCAGGGTCTCCTTTAAGTTGGCAAAGAGTCCATTCATTAGGTGACCATGAAACTCCAGCATCATTCTCCAAGGCTAAGGCTAAAGATAACCCTCCTTGAATAACGGTAGCGTTCTCCTGATCACTAGAGACAGAGGTGTGAAGCAGCTCCACCGTGCCGCCATGCCACATCTGAGCTCTGAAGGAAGTGATCAAACCACTAGGCAGCATGACCTTGGCTGAATTTCCATTTTCAAGTGACATTTTCACCACACAATCGTCGCCTAAATCTGTAAAGGTGACTCCTTGCTCTTTCAACTCATTTTCTGAATATACCCTATCTGGGAAAAAAGTTGAAGCTGCAGATGCTGCTGACATGGTGAAATATTTCTGGTTTCTCGAGCATAGAATCGAGCCGGAGAGATTACATGACAGTGAGGAATGGTGGTTTGCCGGAAAAGGAATGGAGTTTGGAGAGGGAAGCCTTGTGCAGAAAATGGACATCATCTCTCTCTCTCTCTCTCTGTCTCTTGATAGCTACTGATACATTGCAAATGTTACAAATAAACCTTATCTTCACTGATGGCCTTGTATTCATTGAATACCATATAGGATAATAGAACTAGTAGATATTTTACGACTTAAATGATATTTTTCAGATTCCCTTTTCCTGTATTTTGTTACTCTTGTTATCTTGGCAGGACCATAAATACATTTCCTCTTGGTGATTTTCAAATTACAACCATGTCCAGATTTTGGGAAAGCAGCATACACCAAATTACCTTACATTCAAGAAGATTCATTATTTAGAATTCATCAGAGTGGAGAAATGCAAAGGCCCATGTACAACAGAATACTGACTGATGTTTATTTATTTTCCCTTATATGGCATATATACAGAAACATGAAATTACATTACAGTCCACCGATGACAGTGTGAGAGAAGAGCTTTACTTTAGATCAATGTGCAGCTTGATTGACATGTATAAAAGAGTCAACAGAGCACCCTGGGGAAGAGGAGCATGGCTCGCCAAAGTTGAGCCAATCCACATTGCTGAAACTACCAGAGCAACAACACTGCTGCTTGTTTTGCCGCAAACCCAACTTGCAAATGATAGGAACATGGTGAGCAAAATACCCCCTTTTCCGCCTAAAATCCAGGCACATAGATAGCCAAACTTGTATCCTCTATCCAGTTTCTGATCGATCATAGCCATGAGGCTGCTAAACGTTAATGCTAGGCCGATGCCCACTGTTTGCATCAGAAATACTGATACGAAAGCTGATTTAAGCACCTCAATGAAGGGTTCTCGTTTCTCGTCCAGGCCGTCTTCCTCAAGCACTTCATCCATGTCATCATAAAAGAACTCTCGTTCTTTATCATGATATTGCCACGAATATTTATCACGCCGCTCTTCACGCCTCGTATAAGCCCATTTATAGAATCGTAACCTGTCCTCATACTCTGGATTGATCGGCCATTGATCTACGCCAGGCCTTCCAACCCTGTTTTGACAATTAAGGGCTTCATCGTATTCACTTCTTGTCGTGTCATTGATCAATACCTACATCAGAATAGCATAGAAAAATCTTTTAAGTTACAATAAGTTGCTATTGGCAGATAACTGATAGAAGTTAGATCAAAGTCCATCATGATGTGAAGGTTTAGAAAACATGCATATCTTAAAAATGCAGACAGATCCCGAGTTGCCATTCGCATTACAGCAAAAGAACCCTTGACCATCTATCATCACAACAGGAGCTTTTAGGGGTAACCTTCTGAGGTTATTGAAGATTAGCATGTAGTTGTTGATGGATTCACTAGAAAATAGGAGTGTCATTTTAGACACCAAAACTAACTTATCCTAAAGCTTGAAAGTTCTATTCCAAGTGTATACTACATACTATGGTGGCTAAGTACTTGCAAGTTGCAACTGATGCAAAGTTAGCAATATCCTTTATCTGTGCAAGAGCGTGCACGAATCTGGCAATTCTTTGGAAAAATAAATCACCACAGATCACACTCCCAAATTTCACGATTAGTGGAGGATGTTTGTCCCATGAACAATTTACTTTCTCTTTTTACTCGGGCAAAAACGAAAACTTGCACTATTAGACAGTCTAACAGTCAGACACAAGTTAAATATTAGGAATTACTACACCGCACACACGGACACACCCAGATGTAGAGTATTTCCCTAATTTGCAGACAGACACACACACACACATATATATACACACATATTAAACATCAGAACGACACATCACCACCCCCAGTGTTGGCCGCATTCCCCAAATTCATACCTGTCTAACCTAAGTCCTCTGTTTCCTGGAATTTTAAATAACACAATATTTTGTGTCGGGGACAGAATTCAGAGTAAATGTAACAACTAGTGCCGATCGAGCTGCAGTTGGTTATATCAACATGTGTGACCATTATACAAAAACTCACTCACATCATATGCATGACGGATGCTCTTGAAAGCCTCATTAGCACCTACTCCCTTGTTAACATCAGGATGGTACTGCAGTTAATCAGGTAGAAGAAATAAATTAAACAGTTAGATATTTTAAGTATCACATCTTGTCAAATACAAACCGGCCAGTCAGACCATGACTTGCAGAGTAGCATTTTTCCATCAAAGATCACACTGTAAACGAGCTAATACATTAGCTAATAAAGCTACCAAACAACCAATACAAGTGTAGAATTGATAATCAAAGTTAGAAATATTGTTCCAAATTTATAACCAATGAAGAACCAGATTAGTGCATAACAAATGCACACGGCATATATGGTACAAGCCTAGAGTACATTCCAATATCTAGAGTACTAGTATCTTCTAAATTGTAAATTACATAAAGGATTTGTATGTATTCGTTGAGTTGTGAACACACACAGTAGATTGATTAACCAATTTTACAGCATAATTAACCTAATAAAATGGCACAGCGATGGATGCAGGAAAATGAGGGGGAAATGAATGTACCTTGAGAGCGAGGAGACGGTAGGCTTTTTTAATATCGGAGGAGGAAGCGTTTGGGGCGACACCGAGCACGGCGTAGTGATTCCGGTAGCTATCGACGGCGGCGGAAGCTGTGAAGACACGGCGGATTCGCTTCGACCAGGTGCCGAGCGAGGTTGAGCTACAGCTGCCTACGCCGTCGAATTGATTGGGGCCAAACCCTAGGTATCCGTAAGCCTGCATCTCACTCCTCTCTGGTTTTGCCTCCGTGTGCAGAACGGTTGTAAAAACGTAGAATAGAGTTCAGTGCACTTGTGACTTGTGATGGTGAGTCTTCCGGCTCCAAATAAGAGTCGCATCTCAGTTTTAGCAACTCGTTTTGGTACCAATATTCTTGATGGAGAGGAATATTCATTTAGTTACTTATTAATTATATTTTCATTTAAAAAATTAACAATGCCGTTTGAATTTGAGTGATTTAGAGAGGGGGGAAATGAATGATAAAATTTTAATTAGTTATAAATGTGAAGTATGAAGTATAATTTAGAGAGGGCGATGCCCTATTTAAAATGAGTGTCAAACGGTTCTAAATCGATCTAGTTCAGCCTTATTACATTTTTGGATGTATGATTCATTTAAATGTGATGTGTTTATACGTATATAATCCAACTTTAATTTGTGAACAAGACAAACATGAATATAATTGTTACGCGAGTGGATACTTGATGTGTTCATGACTTGGTTATTTGTATGGAGTTCATTATATCTTCTTAGACAACGTGCATATATTATCAAAAAAACTATCATCTAAACCTGGTGATACGGAAGCTCACCGCCATGCATAGATGCCTCCAAGAACTATACAACATGAGAAGACCCAACAACATGCTAGGAAAGGAATATGGCTTGCACGCGAGAGTCACGCTTGCAGGAGACGTTGTCAAAATATAAAGGAACTTGCATATGTGCGAGAACAGTAGACGTACGCAATATCTATTTTGCGAAGAGAAGACAATACATTATCGAAGACAGGGCCTTGGAAAGGCGGGATCATGTCCCCTTGCTCCCCACTATATATTATGCCCTTGGGCATTTAAGAGGTATGCATTTATTACCACATATTCCACTCTCTATAACTCCAACGTGAGTCAAAGTAAAATCTACCTCTTGTCCGCATCAAATTGGTTCACGCAGTCAATATACCTACGAGCAGGAATAACACCTTGGGCATTTAAGAGGTATGCATTTATTACCACATATTCCACTCTGTATAACTCCAATGTGAGTCAAAGTAAAATCTACCTCTTGTCCGCATCAAATTGGTTCACGCAGGCGATATACCTACGAGCAGGAAGAACACTAAAGGAAGCAAGACGCACACGAGGAGCAAGCTATTTGTGAAATCTTTGTTACAATACACCATAATGATAAAAATCGTAGTTCTTTCGCCTCATATCAAACTTCCTATTAAATATTTAAATATTTGCTATTTTTTAACCTCCGTTTGAAGTGGCATATGCAAACATCATGTCTTACTATATGTTACCCTATTAGTGAAAATTGGAACACATGTTTTTTGAATTTCCAAACAATGTTTGTAAATACAGTATATGAGTTTATAACGGTATTAATATACATGTACTCCCTCCATCTACAAACAAAGGTAGGTTCTCATATGATATGATGTTGTTGGCCTTTGGTAGGTTCTCATATGATATGATGTTGTTGGCCCTTTTTTTTTTTTTTTTTTTTTTTTTTTTTTTTTTTCTGTTTACCCTCATATTGTTTTGAAATTATAACATAAACATAATTAACGAACTTATATGATATGATAAAGTGTAACAATTATATTTTCATAATATAATTTTGTTAATTTTTTTCGCTATGATTTGGAAATAATATGAGGTCAAACCGAACCTAAAAAAATTAATGAAATCAAAATGGGGAATTCACTTGTAGATGGAGGGAATACATGTTAAAACTGAAAAGTGTATGTGTGCTTGTTGGTAATCAAAGTCCTTGCGTATGTTAGGAGCTTCCTTTTTTGTGTTCGATAAACGCAAGATTTCACGTTTTGTTTTGATTTGGTGTAAATTATATATCCCCACTGATTGGACTTAATGGATTTAATGCTTTAAAAAAAATTACACATAAACCTTTTCTCCATTTTTTTAAAGTTACATTTTAATTTACATATAAACCTTTTCTCAAAAGATAACACTGTAATTTTTCATTCAGTAAAAACTTGGGCTCAAATTGCGGGCCCACCACAGAAGTTGAGTGAGAAGTGAGAACCCCTAGAAAAAGAAGAGGCGAAGAGCTCTTTCAAATTTCCCTGTTTGCCGCTTTCATGCCCCTCTTCTTCTGCTTTCCAGTTTCCATCCAGTTGCTCAGCTCAAGTGGTAAATCTTTTCCTGTTACTACTTCACTCATTAGCGCTTTAATCTCTCCTTTAAATATTTTAGTATAGTATAGTACTCAATAATACGGTATTCCTTTGCGTTAAATTACTCAAATCAAACAAGAATCGGTAAATCCAACTGTCTAGGGATTGTAAATCATATGTTTATTTGTTCACATTATTGATGAATCCCTTTTGGATTTGTTTTTTATCTGGTGTTGTTAGCTTCTCAATACACCGTGTGATATACCAGAAAGGGTTAACATTTTGGCTTGAAAATGATTCGAGTTTCTTTATGGCATTTTTTAAAGGAAATTCTTCTTCTTTCTTTTTTTGCTTTATTTTGCTGTTGTTGTTAATTTAATAATAGATCTCTATTGATATTTCGATGGAACGGTTTAAGGTACGCCTCTGTAAGGATTGGGACTTTATCGGAAATGTGGAGTTAGTCTTGTAGTCTATACTGACGTCTTGTTCAATATGCAATCGGATGGCAAATGTATTGGATTCACAAATTTCTGATTGAATTATGCATGAAAATAAGGCTTAAGGTGATCTTTGTTTGCTGTTTTGGCTCATTGATATTGTGAACACTGAACTCAAAGCAGCAGCTGATATTAGTAACCCTATAGCATCCCGTTTGGTCGCTATGCATCACTATATGTTAGTATATGTTTACTGAGTGATGATGAAAGAGCTAAGGCATAATGATGTATATCAAGTTTACATGAAGCTGTACTTCAAAATAGTGTTAGTTATTCATGTTTTTATAGTGTGGTTCCTTTTGCTCTATAGAAAACTATTTGTTGTTAACAACTCAGTATAATACAATGCATTGAGTGGCCCTGTGTACATCATTGTATTCTGAACATCATCTTTTTGCAGACCACTTGTGTTGCATCATTTCTAATTTTATATCACATGTATAAAGAAGGCACACACTCAATGAACAATATCCAACACATTGATGTGTCTGGATTTCGTTTCTGACTTGGCAATACCTATCTTATTATGTGTGATTTAGGTGGTTTGGGAGATTTAACTAGCCTGTAATGGCAACAACAGAAATAGCTATGAGGAACTTCGCAGGCAGAGGGTTCTAGACAACCAAAAACGTTTTGAGGTAATAATTTTTTTTTACATGTGAGTGAATATTCATGAGCACATATGTATCAAACTTATTACCTAGTTGGATTTACCAGAGTGCGACAAGTTCTTTGCTGTTATACCGGAATATTTTGGATGATGTTTGATTGGCTGAAGCCTGAAGCTAGGGATATCTTGCTTTTGGGTATCTGTCCGTATAAAGTTGATAATTTTCAAATTTATTACTAGCTTGATTTTCTCTTATAGGATTTGGGGCTGTTGAAGATGTCTAGAGGTCTATCAGATCTCAAAAAATCTGAGAAGAAGTCTCAGGTAATTCATGTTACAATATATTTTTTCTTGTGCAAATAGTCTGTTGCTTCACTGGTTTTTGATTAATATTATCTTGTCCAAATCCTATTCCACTCTCCAGAAACGCATCGTTAAGCCCAAGCCAACCAGTATCTACGCGATGGAGCCAAGGCGCTCATCTCGCGCACGCAATCCAGTTCCTTCATACCGTGATGATGTAAGTCTATGCCCGAACTCCTAATGCCTGTTTATTAACCCGAAAGGACTGATTAATAATGATAATGTTCGACTTATTTGTGAGCATAGTACCTGATGATTCATGGTCATTGTCACAGGTCGATGTTGAGCTCCCTTCATTGCGAAGATCAAGGCACAGTTCTTCAATAACGAGGTAGATTTCTCTTCTGATTTACCCCTAGTTATGTATCTCCAACTGCAGCTGGTGTTGCATATAATTGAATGACAGTTTGGCAAGGCCAATTGAAGAGGTCAAAGTAGCTACACATGAAGAAAGAGCTCAGGCTTACAAGTCAGCGGAGAAGCTCCAGGACAATCTACACTATGGAAAACCATCTTTTGTCAAATCAATGCTTCGGTCTCATGTTTACAGTTGTTTCTGGTTGGTAGGTCACTTACCATTTTTTGTTTTGAGATATGAGGAGATAAAGTACTGCACTAAATAAAACTTGTGGTTTGATTTATGTGGGTGGATATTGCTAAAATCTGCATGCCTGGTTGTGCAGGGGCTACCGACTACATTTTGTGAGGATCACCTTCCTAAATCCACAACAGATATGTTGTTAGAGAGTGAGGAAGGCACGGAATATGATGCTGTTTTCATTAGCAAGAGAACCGGGCTTAGCGGTGGATGGACAAAGTTTGCTTTGGATCATAAGCTGGATGATGGTGATGCTTTGGTCTTTGAATTGACTGAGCCTAATAGATTTAAGGTTGGGTTTGAGCAAAACTCCAAATATCAAGAAGTTCCTAATGCGTCATTTAGTACAATCGATAGAATTCGTTAGAAAAGTTGCATCGGCTCATAACAAATTAACATCACGCATATACACATAGTTCGAGCATCCCACAGCCAGGGTCTAACCGATGATGATGACCCTTCTGAAGAAGGTGCTGGTGATGATGAAGAAACACACAGCGGGAAGAAGCGTAAACCTGCCCAAGAAGCTGGAAGTGATATTGAAGAAACACGTATGACGCCTAAACGGAAGAATAAGAGCAGCCGTGTCCAAGAAGTTCAAAGTGAAGCTGAAGAAACACGCAAGAAGGTTTCCAAAGGTAAGAAGAGTGCGAAGGAGGAATTGAAAAAATCGACCAAGTCCAAAGAAGAGAAATCCCTACAAGGTTCAACTCTCCGCAGGAGTTTGAGAAACAAGTAACACTTGATTAAGAGACAATGAGCACTTCGTCTTAATAGATGGTGAGGATCTGTAGACTATTAGTGGAAAGGGAGCATGATGTTCTACTTCCAGTCTATGTTGAAAAGCGAGCATGAGATTTTACGTCCTTTCTCATCTTCAAACTTGGTGAGATTTTGGCTTGTATCTCCATTTTGTCTTACAATACTCTAGTAGTATGAAAGTCATCAACGAACTCCCAATTGGGTCAAGTATTGTTTAGCATTATTCTGTAAGTTAGTCTGCGTAAGGCCATTTCATTTGAGTTACATGAACTAACATGATCAGCCACACTGGTTCTGCCAGTTTCAGTTCTTCACACAACGGAGATACCATATATGTCCATGTGTGTGTACATATTCTATACTAAAACATTTTGGATTTTCTATAAGGTTCTTTTATAAATTTTTATATGAGACCTACACAAGTGTGATAAAGAAAATACGTATTGATATTTGGAACCGTCACCTAAAATTAAAAGAACAGTTGGAAAGTACTGTCCCGGCTTAAAGGGTCGGGACTTCATAATTTCATAATTGGGCCTTAATCTATCGAGACTCCAGATCCAGTCATAGAAACCAGGCCTAGCACCATGGTCCATGACTAGTAAGTACTACCAACCCGTTGACTATACACGACATAATTAATCTTCCATCCCAATCCAATCATAAAGGTCAATTAATTCCTCACCCAAATACCCAATCAACCAAGAAAAAAAAAACAAAAAAGGGTAAAAACAAACCAAAATCCAACGCAGAAATCAATCAATCAATCAGGCGGTTGTACAGATCGGAACAGAGAAAAATGGTGCTGAGCAGCCGTGTTGTGGTCAAGGTGGCTAGGGTTTCGGCTGAAGCGTGCCAGTACATAGCCTGCAACCCGGAGAGGCTGAGCAGCGATCAGGTCCTCAATCTCATCTTCTGTTTTCCATTCCAGCAGCTTGGCCGCCTCGCCTTGTGCATCTGGACCTTCTTATGCTTCGTTCCGCCGGAGAATCCGTTTTTCTACTCTTCTTCGTCTTCTTCTTCCTCGTCTGATTCCGATGTTTATGATCTGCACCATGACTTACACTCCGAATGATTTAAATTCACTGTTTATATATAATAACGTTTTATATATATAACCCCTGTGTTGTGTTTGTTAGTTCTTACATTTGATTGAGTTTTGGATTAAGCCTAGCTATTTTGATGATTCCAGGCTGTAAAATGTAAATTACTAAATTGTAATCCTCATCATCGAGATTGTCTTCTAAATTGAAGTGAAAATGTCACTACTTGTGTGATTTGAGTATCCTTTGTACCGCTTGTAAAATCTCTCTTTTGGAAACATCATTTTTAGTTATTCCAGGGTAGTATAAAACATCATTGTTAGTTATTCTTTTCATGGTTTGTTTTGCTCTAAGGGAGGATGCTATTAGGTACTGAATGTTATGGATCTTATGTTGTTGATTGGGCTGAAACTGCATCTGATACTCTAGCTTGGTCGTGCTTGTTTCCCCTTTTTGCCATTTGCTTGTTGATATGTGATTGTAAATGGAAGTGCTGTTTTTTCCAAGTGGATATGATGTGATGAGTATTGGATTCTTGCCAGTGGATGATGTAATGAACTCTGTCTCACCCGTATATAACCATCAACAAGTTATGTTTGTTAAGCCCAAAATGAGATCTTTTGAGTGTGTTCATCCTTGTAAGTTGTGATCCTTTTTGTGCATTTGGAAATCTACTTAAGCGCTGTATTCCTCAAGCATCCTAGTTTGTCTCAGGTCCTCTATTTCATTTACTAGTTGAACTAACTGCTGCTGATATTTCATTTCCTAGTTAAATCTACTACAAAATGTTTATTTTATTGATGTGAAAATATTTGGAAATGTAAACGGATCCAAGTGATGGACGCTGGAAATAAATGCTTGTATGTGTCTTTCTCTGTCTGATATTCCTTGCAGATTTGTATTTTTTTTCGTTGATCAGCGGGAGAGATTATTACTGTCTTAGGCTATATCTGTAATGTGCAGTAACCCAAAGTCTATCTATCAGCAGCTTTAGGGTGCTTTTTTCTTATGAACCAGGATTGTTGGCATTCGACATGTTTCATGCTTGATTGCTTGCTATAGATAGGTATAGTAAGAACTGGGTAATAGTTAGGTTCAGAGTGAGATTGCAGTAGCTTGTATTCATGAGAGGGACTGTCAAAATGATTAATTGATATGATCACCAGATTCTTTAGTTAATGTCTTAATGATGATGTAAGTGCAGATAATGCCAAACAAAATTTATGTTCCGGAGATGAACTGGTTGTAGAATTTAGATTTAATTTGTACTACCTGTTTGATTCAAGGATGAGCATTCTTATTGCAACTTGTAATGCTTGAAAAGGTAGAGGAGAGACACATGAAAAGTACATGAAAGAAATGTACATTCAAATTATCCTTAGAGCTCCAGTCTGATCCAGTTGAGACTGACATGGGGTATTGCAGCTATTACTTAAGAACTATCTGAACTTTTCGCCTGTTGATAATTTTTCTTGTTGCTGAATTATTCTTACATCTCATATCTCAAATCTAGATGATGGCATCATTTTGAATATAGATATGTTGTAGTTGATGGCAGATTCAACTACTGCAATGCTTTGCCCATTGCGGAAAAATCACTAAACTTCATCTTGCCACTTCCTGTTGTTATATATAGTCATTATCTCATCGACTATTTGTACACAGTACAGTCATATGAGAAGTTAGGTCATATATTTGGATCAGTTTTCTTCGGATCATGTTGTGCACATGATATACATGCCTGCTTTTGCTGTCATGACTCATGATAGTCGGCATAGGCTAGAGTGGCAACCACCCAGAAGTTATCAGAATATGAAGTTATGAACATCCATGACTAGCTTACCGGTATGGCTGTAGGTAGGGATGAACACCGATGGTAATGGTAAAAAAATAATTCTAACCGTTTATTGATGGTAAATTATTTTTCTAACCGTTTACCGTCTAAAAATGTATGGTAACCGTAACGGTAATAAAATGGTGACCGTTCATATCATGTTAATTGAACTTTAGTATCTACTTCAACGTGGAATTAAATATAAAGAACTTGAATAGAGTTCTTAATTATAAGAATGACTCTCTAATGATGCCATTTTCAATCATAAAAACATGCATATTCATGACGTGGCCATCCTTCTATATAGTGTCACATTAATTAAGTTATTACAATCGTCTCAATTAACATTAAATAAATATGTATTAGACATATAAACGATATCTAGATATGTATTTGTTATGCCATACGAGGAGGTGGAGTTTTTCATATGTGAAACACAATATATCCTTTCATAATAAAAAAAAAAAGAGCTAATTCATAATAAACTATGTTATAAAATATTAAAGTATGTTAATAATATTAATAATGTATGGTAATACTGATGGTAATGGTTACCGCATATGTGGTATGGTAACCATACCGTATTTGGGTGGTAATGCAAAATACTAACCGTTTACATCATATTTTCAGTGGTTACCGTTAATGATGGTAAAAGTCCCAATGATAATAAATGGTAAACCAATGGTAATAGTAAATGTTTGTTCATCCCTAGTTGTAGGTTCATAGTACCATGTACTTTGTGCAATGGAAACTTCAAATGTGTGTGATTCATGTTCGGAAACTTTGGGAGTTTTTGGTACTCAATATTTAGACATGCTAATGTAAGTCCATCTACCGCAGTCACCTCCTATCTATTATGCCACGTCATCGCCTCACTTACTCATTTTCAATCTCAATCTACTCCAACAGTCATCCCACATATTTTCATTTTATTTCACATTTCTTTTTAAACTTCATTATTTATTTTATTATAATATTATAAAGAAGGGCATTAAAGAAAAGAAAAAAATATCATAAAAAGCAGATCATCTAGTCAGGCGGAGATGAGCAAATCATCTCCTCTCACTCACACATCAATCATCAATGTGTGAGTGAAGCTCATCCTTTATTTGGGATGGCCTAAGGAGAGGTATGAGATGTGAATATCAACCGATTTTGATTTAGAGATGGAAAATTGAAGCTAGATCAAAAATAGCTTCAAATTTATCGGCTAATTTAGAGGGGGGGAGGGGGGGGGGTAATTTAGAGTGGGGATGGATGAGAGGTGAATAGTAAATGTATTTAGAGAGAGAAATCGAAGTGTAGTGGGAAGTCTAAGTCGGAGTTCCTGCATTTTATGGAAAGTTCAATATACTCTATTCATCAGTTTTTAAGGTTCTTACGTTACTTTTTCAATATGTGCACGAATATTGGTAGATATAAGTGTTGTGAATTTTAGTTAAAAAGAATGCGCTTTCAATTCGTTCGTTGTATTGGTCTAAGGGCGTCCAACACGGTTTCGTAATCGTGTGTGTCACTAGAACGTGTTAAATCACTAAAATCCCCTTGAGGTGAAAGGGTGATTAATGTAATAAGTGGATAGATCAATACTTGAATGAATTAAGGCATTTATACACATATGGATGAAAGTTCCATTGTGCTAAAATTCATGAGAAAATTAAAGAGGTATGTAATATGCAACCAAAATTGTATACAACAATGTTGGAGATGAAAATAAGGCCCAAAAAGTCAAAAATTAAAGTTTGGAGACGCTGGGGGTTTGAACCCAGAACCTTCTGGATAGACACCTTGAGCTCACGCCACGGGGACAGATGCATCTGTTGGTGAAACGCTTTGTGCAAATAGACATCTATTCGTAAGTAAAATCTGGCGAAAATTTGTGCCTTTTGGAGAATGGTTGCTTTCTCAAAGTGTATGACTTTTAATGAATAGTTGTGTAACTATTAATTAAAAACTTTCTGAAGGGTCTTGAACACTTTCAATGGTGCCTCTTGAGAAGTATAAATAGAGAAGTAGATTCATTTCTCCAACACACTTGAAAACTCCATCTCCTTCTCTCTTCTGTTCTTTCTCTCTTGCATTCTTCATACTCAAAGTAACTTCAATAGATTCGGCTATTGGAGTGCTCCTTAGCCGTCTTAAGAGTAGTTTGTCCTGGGATACTATTGCCATAATTCCGTAAGCACCACGAGCGGGGCAATCTTGTCTTAAGGAAAGATAGTCAAACTATCGACTTTACTCGCCTTGTTTCACTCTATATTGTTCAAACACTTTGCTCCAAAAAATAAAGCCTCACGCAACAATAAGAATATAATCCAACTATATACATCATATTTTATTATCGACATCGGGTCAACTTTTAAGATTCCAACATCATTTTTTCAATGAACATGAACATCATTTAGAATCACATATTTTCTTCTATTTAAAATTACATCCTTCAACTAAAAAAAATCTTTAAATTAAAAAATAAGTTTCATATCAATATGGGATGTTTAAAACTTATAAAATCGTGATGTATAATATTAATAAGTGATGCGAAAACATTAAAATGCAACGTAAGAAGATAAATTTGTTCCGATCTTTTTAATTAAAGAAAGACAGTTTTTGGAACCATAAGATGGAGCAGCAAAACCTTTATAGTACTAGCATATTACGAAATTATAAGAACAATCATCTTTTTCTTTTTCTTTTCAATTGCACGACAGGAGAACAATTGTTATATTTTTCGTAATTATTTCCCGATTTCCATGTGACTGGGTTTATGTCGTGTTAGCAATAACCTGATGGAACAATCCAGAAATACTCCCCAGAGTAATCGCATCATTAATTTCTACAGCGAAGATATATATTTAATAAATAATTCATCCTAATAATAATGAGAAGCAAAAAAGACAGGGGTCAATTACAATTTGACGAATAATATCTCACTGACACCCACCGAATTTACCAAAACCCCCACCATAAACCACAACACAACCGTAGAACATGCATACACAAAGGGCAAATTCGTCCAATCAACGTTCCAGGGGTTCACCAGCAAAGTCGGTTCCAAAATCCATCTCACTTGGACCCCACACGAGACCGTTGGAAACAGCTGTATTCCACTCCACACAATTTATAATCCCAAATCAAATACACCCTGTAAATTAGTCGGTCAGTCCGGGCAGCCGTTTTTTCAAAATCTCAAAAAAGCAAAAGCAGGACAGGCATCCACGTTACACGCAAATTGGACGGAGCAACGGTCACTTCGGGCAGCTCCACGCTATATATAAACCACACTTCTCTTCATTCTCAACCCTCACAGCAACAATAATTCTCTTCCTTCCAATCAACAAAAGAAACACAAAAAAAGAGGAAAGTTTAAAAATACCAAAAAAACTCTCAGCTTAAAAATGGAGTCAATGAAGAAGATGAAGATGATCGTTGTTGCCGCCGTTGTCGTGGCTGTCTCCGCCGTGAATGTGGCTGCTCAGGAGGCTCCGGCACCCGCCCCGGCCTCTGATGCCGTCGCCTTCGTCCCTGCTCTGCTCGCCTCTGCTGGAGCTCTTGCATTCGGAATGCTGTTCTGAATGTAGAGAGAGAGGTGGATGGTTGATACTGCTTTGAGATTTGAGTAGTTAGGTTTTGTGCAGAGGTGTTTGTTTTGTTTGATTGGGGTTGGATCTACGCTCTGTTGTTCGAGGACAAGGAGCTAGGGATTTGATTAATTGTTCTTCATGTTTTATTTAATTTCGATTTATATTATTCTTTGGTGGTATATCGACATTATGGATTATATCATGTATAATGGACTGGACTGTTTTACAGTTTTATATGGAGTAGTATCTCTCTTTTGATAGTTTCTTGTGTTCGATTCGATTCTCATTTTGCCTTTGAACCTGTGAGCCAGTGATAGAACAAATTGCATCACTGTTTAGTGAGAGTTTGCTGTCATGTGTTTTCTGCAAAAGTTTTAACGGCATTAAGATGTTACCCTAACCACCATAACAACTCGATGTTTATATTACCCTAACCACCAGACCATGTCGCTTTGTTATAACAACAATTTTTAGTAACTTACCGTAACAATATTCCACTCGATTACCACTACTTATTAACGTCTTTATGATATTGTATTTAATCGACTCATTAACTTCTTTTTTTTTGGAAAAGCGATATACTACAGTTATTTAGAAACAGTGTTTTTGGAATGGAATTAATTGAATAAATTATTGCACATGGAGAAGGAGAATATGGACAAGAGTTGAGAAGGTGTGATGATGATTGTGGAGATGGTGGTAGCTCAGTATCACATGGGAGGGGAGCGGAGGGCCTGCTCTGGCCTCCTGCTCTATCTCCTACTCTTCCCATATCTAATGGATGAGATATAGCCACCTCATCACCATAATATAATAATTGATTTGTAGATTATGCCTTTTCTTTTGTATTAAATTATCTCTTACTTTACCTTTAATAGTTCCATTTAAAATTATTAATTAAATGTAAGCAAGCTCTAATTAGCAGATTGCCAGATAGATTTTCATTTCTCTTATTTCATCTTATATATATCTTTTTTTCCAATTGTTTTAGCTGTGTGCAAATTCCCTTTCTATACATTTCATTAGTTCTGTTTTTCTTTTTGCATTTGGCCGGTTAACTTATTAGTGAATTTATTTACTTGATGTAAAAATAAAAAAAAGAAAAAACAAAAAGAGAGAGTTAAGTAAATAAATTCATTGATAAACTAACCAAAAAGAAAAAGAAAAACAGTAGTACAATTAAATTGCAAGATAAAAAATTGTCAAAACATAAAATATAAAGAATTAAAAAATAAAGAACAGAAAATGATTGCCTAAATAACTTTTAAAAAACAAATGAGTAATACAATTGACAAAAAAATGAAGATAAAAGAGAAGAAAAATGAAAAACTGTTAATGCTTGCTTGCATTTAATTGATCATTTTAATTGCAAGATCTAAAGATAAGAAACAGGTGATTAAGAGTAAGAAAAAGGATATATACAAGATGAAAGAAGAGAAATGAAAATCTGCTAAGAGCTTGCTTACATTTAATTAAAAAAATTTATATGCAAATATTAAGGGTAAAGAAGTAGATAATTTAGGCATAATCAGCAAATCAATTATTATATTCTGGTGATGAGGTGGCTATATCACATCCATTGGATATGGGAGAGTAGAAGATAGAGCAGGAGGCCAGAGCAGGCCCTCCGCTCCCGCATGGGAGGGCTCTTCAACACACATCACTCATTCTTCTGTTTGATGGTTACGTTTTACCAAGCGGAAGTGAATTCTCTCCTCAATTTTCAAATCTTGGTCCTTTCGATAACTTAGGCTATGTTCTTACTCTGAACATGAATATAAATGAACTGAAATTAAAAGCATATGAACTGATCTAAACTGAACTTAAATCTAAATTAAATTTAAAATAATTAATTTTTAGACGAAAATAACTTATGCATCTTTTTTTGGTAGAATTTATTTAGGTAGGATTCAATTTATGTTGTTATACTATAGTTTCTCTTTTCTACTATTGTTACCTTTTTCTGGGTAACAAAGGACAAAAAACAATTTGTTTTTTTCGAAACAACTTCGCATTCATTAAGTAAAATAGGAGATTTTACATACCGAAATGAAACTACATCATCTAGTCTAAGTACATCATCTTAATTTTATTGTTGTACTATAGGTGTTTGTATTAATTAACTTATTTTGTCTTATCATTTACTACTATTTATTTTAAGGGGAAACATCTTTTTGATTTTTTATAACAGCTTAGCTGTCATATTATCTTAAATTATTAATGTGGATAAGTTGAAATTGTATAAGCTTGGTTGTACTTTTTTTTTTGAAAGCTACTTCTCCTTAAACTAAGCTTGTACTTTCTTCTTAAGCTACTTATTTGAATTTTCATTGTTTTTATCAAAAATTTGAGTTTACAATACTACTACTACAACTTATCTAGGGCCGTACGGGTGGGTGTTTGATATGGAATTTTGAAAAATTCTTGATCTCGATTGAAATTTTCCTGAAAGTCCCGATTCCATTTGATTTATATTCTCCGAATTCTCTTATATAAATTAGGATAGGATTACGATTGATTTTGTTTCAGGAATGTGTTCTTCATGTTATCATAATCTCATAAACTTCTATTTTTTTATTAAATACTTCATTGCTAATTACTTGAGTTGGTCTCGTTTTGATTAAAACTACTTCATAATATTTTGGTTACAATTATGAAAAATGTTCTTAATTTTTATATGAATGCAACGTTAGCAATATGGCAAATTATGTGTCGTGCATAGATTTTTCTTTTAATTTTTTTTTGTCTTAAAAAATAGGAAAATAAAAATGGGCCACTGTTGAGATCTTGAAATTGACTCAAGATCGCGCTGCGATGATTCGTATTGATACGTATGAATCGGACGTCGTTCAGACATAGTGGCGTAGAAAGGGAATATAGGTCGCGTTCTTGCATTAACGAAACAACGATAAACGAAACAACGATAAAGAAGACAGAGCATTAGAAAAGACGTAAGTTGGCGCAATCAAGAAAGAAAGACAGGGAATCAAGGTTTTAATGGAATCATCTTAATCCATCATCTGAAAAGCACATGGAGTTGTAAAATAATGGATTATACCCTGCGACATATAAATAGTAGTAGTTACCAGATAACAAATTTAGGTAACTAAAAATGTAAAGTAAACGGATTGTAAAATGAAAATAGAATCTACGTGTCTTATCTCTAAAGAACCTCCATAATTCCTAGATATTGGATTATTCTAGATATTCTCACTAATGGACGCGATCCACGACTTAACCACTAACCCGACGGTCCGAGCTGGTAGAAATCCCAACAAACCCCGAATTCCCCCTGTTCCTAAAACTCCCGACATTATTTAGGATGGGGGATTGTTAAAAATAGTTCCGAACCTAAAATTTATGAACCCGAAATCCCGAACTGCAAATGCCAACAGTTTCAAAATTCCTTGTAGCGGGCAAGCCCAACATTTAAAAACGATAATCTGAACTGGACATGCATATGTGGCCCAATTACAACAGTATCAATCCACAAACCACTAACAAATACAAATAGGCCCAGTGCTATGCTCCTTCCATTCCAAAACCCTAGCCTTTCCTCTCGATCTTGCTTATAAGCCGCTGTACTCTGCATCAATCTACATGCTATTTCTCATTCTCTCTGCTTCTCCATTGACGTGTTTTCATTTCTATGTTTGTTGGTGCTTTAGATTTCTAGAGGTACACTCGCATATATTTCGTGCTTTAGCGTTTGTAGATAATCTTGATCTCTGTGCCTCTTTGAGTAGCCCTATGAGAAGAATTTGATTCTGAAATCTCGTAGCTGGCTTAGTTACGAGGCCAAAATTAAGATTTCAGTTCGTCATGACCTGAAATTTAAGGTTTTTGAGTGTACTGATTTATTCTCCAGTCTCCACATCAGTCCTTCAAGCAACCTTGTACATTATCTTCATATATCATTTCATCGTCAATTGAATACTACTTACCAGTTATGTTTGCCCCTTGAATAACCGGATGATGTATGCCAGTCAATATTCGGTTCAGACAGAGGCGTAAAACATTGATGAATAGATCTTTCTGAAATGAGGGATTGTTTATTCTACTCTCCTTTTTTCATAGGTTTATTCATACATTTTGATTAACATTTGATACTATTATTTTCTTGTGTCTTGTAGATTGGTTAAGACAGTTTGTGGGCAAGTGATGATTTACTAAACATTTTGTGCTGATCTAACCGTGAGGCTACAAAATTCGAGCTTTTTAAAACTGATGCCCTTTCAATTTTCATGACTCATGTCTGTTGTGACTGGTGTAGCTGATTAGCAGCTATCTGTTGCTTTTCATTTGTGAAATTAAATGTGTTTGATTTATTTCTGATTTTTTCTTTGTTATTTATGCTGGCTAATTGATTGGATTCACTAAATCATGGGCAAATGATGATGTATGAATATATTGTGCTGATCAAACTGTGATGCTACAAAATTCGAGCTTTTTAAAACTGATGCCCTTTCAATTTAACCTGTGTTGTCGCTAACTTTGTGCTTTGATATGCCCTTGGCATAAAAAACCTGCTTGGTAAAGAATCATACTCGCACTGAGAGATTTGAATGTTGAATGACGAGCGTTTTTAAGTTATCATAAGCATGTTGCATAGAAAATGGACGAATGAATATATGAATTATGAATGACAACATTTTTAAGATTTCACAACTAGAAAATGTACTAGTCGGCCAGTACATATAAATTTAACAAATATTTGACCCTTATACAATGGTTTTCTGTAATATTGTGTTATCTTTGCTCAAGATCTCCTGTAAAGTGTGCTGATATTCTGTTATGGTTGGATTTCATCGAGTATGGTTGCACTATAATACCACAACTATGCATTTGTTTTTTGTTTCTTTATGTTTGTTTATTGTCAGAGCACAAGTGTGTTGACATTTCTAGAAATGAAGTTTCCATAGTGATGGTCCTGATGGAACTTTGATTTACAAACATGTGGAGCTGTATGATAGTGTTGCAAGTTGGAACTCCAGTTGTGTGTGCATGGAACTTGGTAGTTAGCAGCACAATTTCAGCCATTACTGGTATGCTGTTTGATCAGTTACTGAAGACTGCCAGTCTACTATGGATTTGTATCTGTAAAGACTTTTGAGCCCTGAATGTAATGAAGTAACATCTTACTCAGATTGTATACATTGATAAGTTAATTATTATTTTCAGAGCAAATAAATGTTCAGCATTCGTGGCGCTTCTAATTATCTTATGCTGATGCTGCTTTTTTACTGATCATTTGCACAACCAATGAATGTTCTGCCCTCATAATATTTCCAATAGCTAATGCTATACTTATACACAAACACATATACATCTCTGAAACAAAACCTTCTAACAAACAGGATCATTATTTACATATATACAATTGATCCTGGTAAATAACGATTAATCTTCCATCATTCTACCATGATCCACTGCATTGACCTCCAACAGTGATTCTAGCCGGCCTGGCAACGGGTACTCCTCTGACTGCTGAAATCGCCTCGTTTATAAAACCTGTGTGATGAACTGGTTTCTTGATCCTCTGCATCAACCAAACAGCTCTAAGTTCAAACAAAACCTTTTTAGAGACTAAACACCTGAATTATTAGTTTCTTCTAACCTTATCATTGGTGTAGATCTGGAACTGAATCCTGTGCTTGTTCTGGTGATGACTGCCGCTGAGAACGATAACAGAGATCGTAGCTGCAGCCATCCCAAATGAACAAATCGCACCAATCCCACTCAAACAACATTTCCATACGTTCACTCCACCTTCCTCTCCTCCCCCTAATTCCATTTTCTTGATATCCATCTCCTGTTCACCTGTAACATGATCTCCCTCAAACTGATAAGCACCATCTATCTGTGGTGGCATGATTCCCCTGTTGGACCGGGGCGACTCCAGCTTCATGTCAACAATGAACTCAGTCTCCTTAATCTTCTTGAAGAAAACTTGTGTAACTGGATCCTGATCAGCTACCGCCTCGAACGATTTGATCGGTTGTATCGGGACAGTAAGAGGAACTGGTTGATCACCACCAGGGACTGTTACTGTACCTGTATGATGATCTTTGTTAGTATCAGTATTTTCGACGAATTGGTTGGTAGAGTTTGGAGGACAGATGAAGTAGTTCCTCTGGAGCATACACTTGGATGATCCACCAGAGTATTTCCTGGAGTAAATCTGTTTACCTCCATCATCATGGATTTCAAGAAATCCCTCTTCTGGGATCAGTTCCCATCCTTCATCAAGATTCATTTTTTTTTTCTTCTTAATTTGATTTGATTTGATTCTGAATTGAGTATGGGAGTTGGTTTGTGAGATAGTTGGGGTATCTTTTATAGTAGGACTAATAAATTGGAAGATTCATAGCATCTTGGCTACTTTGATGGAGTTTAGTGGGGAATTTCAATCAGATTAGGCCACTCCATGGAATGGAATTGACTCCTACCATGGAGGATTTACTTTGTACTAGTAATAAAAAGAAGGTGTGACAAAATGGAGAATGGTCCATGAGGGTCACACTCAGAATACAAGCTTTTTCTTGATTGGGCTACTAGATATTTCTTTTACTCTTGTGAATAATTCTCTGATAATTGAAGCTTGTATGGGAAAAATGAAAACTACTGGCCAATAATCTAATCAAAATAATATTATAGTAATAGTGGGTTCGGATAAGCCTTAACTGTGATCTAATATTTTTTTCTTTCTTTCCAGGTTTTTTTATTCTTTCTTTGTAACTATAGATGGTGATGATATTATTTGGTGTAAAATGACGCATTAACCTCTGCTTAATACTAATGTGAAAAAGTGGCAACACGTTTCCTTGCTCAATACGTTGATTTTAGCCGCGTGGTATTCTCATAATCTCATCTTAAGTATTTAACGTCTTAATTCTTAGACCATTAACTCTAACTATTAGGCCACAAGTAAGCTTAATAAGTGGTCCAATGAGACCCTACTGGATCTATGTGTATTGGCCCTGGAATCTGGATATATTCACTTGTTTTTCGGTACCCATTTACATTTTATGGTTTACATCTCAGGTAGTGCTACCTTAATTTTACTCCTACACTATACGTTTATCACTTTTACTACGTTACAATTTAAAATACACCTATATCAACTTTATCTTTTCACCGGGGCTCGAATCCTCGGCCTCTCCTTGTTACTCCAACTCCTTAACCACCACATCACCTTATAACTCATTTAGAAGTAATATATATGGTGACTAATATGTGGATAAAAATGACTCTCTTGAATTATCATCAGTATCAGTATGGTGAATTGGCTTCACAAAGAGAAGGAAGGGGTGACAAGAGTTTTTTTTTTTTTTCTTCTTTGAACTAAAGAAATTTCATTAAGAAGAAGTAGGAGGATACATATGATCCTAAAATAGTGACAAGTCTATTGGAGATCTTGTTCGAATCAATATTTACATTCATGGTAATAAAATAAGGGGGTGACAAGAGTTGGTGTAACAAGTCTCATCAAAACGAGATGTTCAGCGGATGAATATTGTTGTGTCCCATTTGAGACTAATAGTATTTGAGATTAATAGGGAAATACAAGTGTGTGAAAGAGGGTTCAAATTGGTTAATTGAGTTGTGTTTTGAATTGAAAAATGGTGCTGATAAACCCTTGATGGATGACCATAGGTCATTCCTATCCTATTGATCCATAAATAAATAATTTTTAAGTAATTCTTGTCGTTAGTGGTGATGGTAGAGAACGATGCTCTGGTTTAGATGCGCCTCGATCGGTGAGTATCCATACATAGGGAACCTGCAAAATATTAATTTCACCAGCGAGCCTATAGTTAAGTGGGGTTGGATTCACCATACCCGAACGGATAGTGACTGACACGCGGGCTAGTTTGATATAGACACGAGCGTACTTCAATTGAAAAGCCTAAGGGGTATATTTACAGGCAAGTTCCCGTAAAATCCGAAACATTATCGCCTTTTATTATGATGACACGTGTTGTACCATGGTTCATCTCCTAGGTCAATGGTTCGGTCATGTCAATCGTTGGTAGATGCCTTTCGTACCAAGAGGGTTCTAGCTCGTCGGCCATAAGATATCAATTGGTGTCGTTGGTCTAACGCTCTTCGGTCATATGCTTTCGGCTCATTGCTAAGATCGGGGTTGGTGCCCACGGAAATGGATCACAAGTGCTTGCCTTCGTTCTAACTCTCTTCGATCATACGCTATCAGACTAAATCTTGCAGACAATACACAATCCACGTGGCTCTTATCGGTTCCTTCTAAAACCTTGGCATTTTAAGATCAACTCAAATTGGGTAGCATTTATATATATTGCACACAAGAATGACTTGTAGAAGCAAATAACTTGTTAATTCTCATCTACTAGTTTTGCTAAAATTGAATTTCTTTGAACACACTCAACCATAGTTACTTACATATGTTAATTTTCCATTAATAATTTACATATGTAGGAGTAATAGATTGAGAAGAAAAATGTACATAATCATATGTTTTTCAACTTTTGCTTGTGTTGCTGGTACCGCAGTTGCTTGGTAGAATTGGCTAATTAAGCATGACATTGACAGAGGGAGCTAAGGGACAGGGAGCAAAAAGATCCAACCCAATAATCCACGCATCTGTCCATTGTTTGGTATCTCGTCCAAACTAAACAGCTGCCAGCCCTGCTGCCCAACTTATTAAGGAATTCTAATTTATCTTTTACTATGAGAAATCAGAAAATCAGAAAATACTTGAATTTTCGTATTAAGGATAAGCAAGACACTGAATCTTCAAGAAAAATACAAAAAACAAATGTAAATTTTCCAATCAAACAACGTGTAGTTTTAGGTCAGAAATTTAGAAAAGAGGTCCACGTTCACGTGGGAGATGTGGTGATCCATGAGCCAAGTTGATTGATTGATCAATCACTAGTTACATACTTGGATCTAGAGTTTCCAAATTCCAACTGCTTATTCCTAGTCCTACTACTACCTATTTTGATCGATCAACCGCGTATTTGCAAGTTCATATTGTGAAATCATACAGGTTACTTGTACACATATAAATCATGTAATTACTTCTTGTTATTTGGGTATATTTGGGTATACACGATTTAGGTCCAACGCATTCACAAGTCACAACATACAAAATTATATACACATGCATGGAAATGGTATACTATAACACAAATAGGAATTAGCATTGGCAATTAACATTAGTACTAATTAACCCAAATCAATGAGAAATTCTTCCATAGACATGCTCTATATAAATATGTTGTGGACCATATGGTCTAAAACCTGTCATATCAACTGAAAAATGTGATGTGTTTAATTTTTAACTACATGGTTTATAAAATATGAATTTGCCGTTTTGATGATATTAAAATATGTCAAATACTTAAAAGAGCATTCTAATACGGTTTAGACCGATCAAATGGTTACAACCCCAATATGTCATGTTACCCAATTGGGTCAAGTCCATTAGAGGTTTATGAGCTCAACATGAGGTGCCAAACCTCTACTATAAATTTCCTTCTGCAGGTAAGTCTGAATTACACAATTAGTCTACCTCTTTACACATACACCAGGACAGTGACTACTACGAGCAAGTTGGTTATGCTGCCCCCCACCCCCACTTTGAGATAGATAGGTTTAATAATGAAGGTCAACCATACCTAGGACGCAGATCAATTGCAACAAGAAATAGGCCTTTGCTTATTGATCCAAATGGAATTGACCCAAGGAGGCAAGGACCATGACTTAAAAGTGGCTTGGGAAGAATTAGAGGCATCAACGTTTATCAAAAGTACCCTCAAGTTTAAATGTATTTGGAGGAGACTGGAAGTCTGGAACCGAGTAGGCGGGTGGAAGTGCGTAATCAATCCAGTGGCGGGTGGTAGTTGTAAATTGACCAAGTTGAAGTTGGGCCTATGACTCGGTCTAGACACTGACTTGAGTCACCAGACCCGTGACTGGTACAAACTGGGCCGGTGCAAACCCAATTACAATAATAATCAGATGGTTCTCATCACTTGAGGCTGCAGTGTACCACAGGGAGACGAATCACTTGTGTAAAAGGAAAAGAAAAAGAGGAACCAGGTTTCTTTTTCAAAACTCAACAGGAAAACGAAGACGAGGACGAAGAAGGCAAATGGAATTGGCTGCTGAGAGGAAAGATCAGGAAATCAACACCAACAACAGTGCTTCTCAGCAAGACGATTGGGACCGAATCTCGCTCGATCTCAAGTCTGGTCTTCACCCTCTCAAAGTTCGTATTCTATCCAGTAACCCTAATCTGTTTTTCTGCGTTTTTTCTTCGTGTTTTAGAACGATGACGATGATTGTTGGTTTGTGAACTTGTTATTTGTCACGGAAGAGTTTCTGTTTAGTCACCTGGATTTGCGAATTTCTCTAGGTCAATTGATTGAATTAGGCCTCGAATCATTTTGCTTGCTTGATTAAGATGTATTGATGTTCAATAGTTTATGTTTACTTATAATTGGTCATTATTCCACTTCATTTCGTGAAAATTACATGAAGTGTTAAATTGGAATTTGGAGATTTAGGCTTGTTTTGTTCAGAACTTATGAGTAGATAAGCCTTGGATAGGTTAAATAATCGAAATAGAATTATTGAATAATCGAACATAATAAGCATTTGCATTGGAATTTTAGATTGTTCCTGTTGTGTGGACTGTGGTGTAGAAACGTTAATTTTTTTTATATATAAGGATATTGTTTCGGCTGTGATTGCTGCGTATTTAGAGTTTAGTGCAGCCAATCTGAACGTAATTTATTGATCATCAGCACAAGTTTGTCTTCTGGTACACTCGCCGAACTCCAGGAGTCAGAAATCCACAATCCTACGAGGACAATATCAAAAAGATTGTTGACTTCAGCACGGTATGTTATTCGTGGTTTTTTCACTTTTGCTCTCCTTGTTCTCTGTATGATTTACTTGCTATTGCATGGACACAGGTTGAATCCTTTTGGGTCTGCTACTGCCACTTAGCTCGCCCCGCATCATTGCCAACCCCTACTGATTTACATCTATTCAAGGAGGGCATTCGCCCCTTGTGGGAGGTATGAACTTTTGGGTGGAGCTAGTATACAGTCATTTCTGTTTTGTGTTGAATGAAACAATGTCTTAGCGATGATCTTTTCCCTCGGTCAGGATTCTGCTAACTGTAATGGTGGGAAATGGATCATTAGATTTAAAAAGGCTGTCTCAGGCCGGTTTTGGGAGGACCTGGTATGTGAATTTTTACTCGGTGATGTTATTTTGTGTATCTACTGATGTGCTGAGCCTTCTGTGTTTGAGTGCATCGCTTCATCTATTCTCTCCCTGTTTTGTTACTGCCACTATTTGATATAGTACTTAGCTAGTTCAAGTATAATGCACATCTTCCAGATCTTATCATGGAAATCTAGTTTTGTTTCTCCATGAACTTTGCAATTCTTGTTCTGCTGTGTCTAGTTAGTTGCACACACTTGAAAAATGAAAATGTAGTAGTCCGAAGCTGTTTTCTACTGGTTTATAGTGTGCTTAAGTTTTTGTAATCGGAGTTCTATAGGGTTTTTAGCACTCTTTTCATTTCAATAATCAGATATGTTGAACTAATTAATAACGAACATCTTACTGTTACCTGTTTCGTTATCAGACATGCTTTCTGTACTTTCTGTAATCTACTATACAAAATTCTGATTTCTCCAATAAGTGATACAGTATAAATTATAAACTATGCTCTCTATCCTGAATATCTGCTTGTAGGTTCTAGCATTGATTGGAGATCAACTTGAGTATGGTGAGAACATTTGTGGAGCCGTATTAAGTATCCGTTTTAACGAGGATATATTGAGTGTGTGGAACCGCAATGCATCTGATAAGCAGGTTAGCATTTTCTTTATTACGCTAGAAGCCTTTTGTTTGAAATAAATATCGGCTGTAACAACCCTTTTCACATGCTGTTTCTGGCAGGCTGTGATGGTTCTGAGGGATTCAATCAAGCGCCATCTGAAGCTTCCCCATAGCTATGTAATGGAGTACAAGCCTCATGATGCTTCGCTGAAAGACAACTCATCTTATCGCAACACATGGTTGAGAGGATAAGCCTTGCAGGAATGGGACTTCCATGGGATAAACCTTACAACACATGCTTCACTACATCCAAGTACTTCATACAACAAACATGATCACAACCATTAGTCTTTAGTTCTAAAATCGTAACTGTGGAGACGAGATGATGATGTTTGACAAACTTCGTGATCTACATTCTGTATTACTATATTCTCATTTCTATTATCAGTTTATCACTGATCTTCTCTCCATTTTCAATTTCATTTCGCAGTTTACTGTTTTAATATAAGTATCTGTTGTTGTACGTGGTTATGAGCTGGTTCCAGTTGAACCATACATTTCTGAATTTTCTTTGAGTCCATATTCCGTAGCATGCATAGCAGGGTATTAAGTATTAACCATGATCTTAATCCATTTTTGTTATAAGATTGTGAGGAATTCAGAATGAACTAGAAATATAAATGAACTTTATATAGACGCATAAATGCAGAACATGTAGTAGCCTAATTTATTACTGCGAAGGATCATGAAATAGGTATCTGTTTTTACATTTAAGTAATAGTATAAATCTAAACAATCTTGATCCAGTCTGTTGGTTGCCACAAATAAACAAAAACCTCTAGACTGATGATTGAAGTCCGATGATGCCTGCCAAACATGGATGTAAACATAATAGTAAAACACATGGTCTGTCCATTTAATGCAACATAAGATTGAAAAAAAAACTCAAATGCACATTTAACTCTATAGAACTGAGTAATAAAAGGACTCGCACATTGTTAAATTAACTTCAACGAAACGTAGTAGTACTACACCACTGACATGCCATGGCAGTTGTAAAAGGAAATTGCATAGATGGGTTCCACGGGGATATAAGAAAATTTGTGGAACTTAGTTGATCCCTGCGGCTTGGTAAGTTTTCTTTCCGGTATGGAGGAGCCAAACTAGATTTATCTACTAATGCTCGAATCTAACACAGCAAGAAGAAAATATATGAAACTTTCTCTTCATGCTATGTCATTGATCTCTGATCAACCAAAGCAAGGAAATGGAAAGCTGGAATAACTATTAGAAATTACCACATCCAACTCTTGCACCTGCATTGCCAGTAGTCTTGCTGAGTTCATGTCCACCTGTTTCAGGAGAATAACGATTGAGGTCAAGCTAAGTATATGGACAGGTGAGAACTGAGAATACTGTTCCGTGTTTTTCAATTTAACATACCTCTTCCAAGATCATCAGGGTCAGCATGAACTACAACTGCCCTTCCCAAAATGGAATGCTGACCAGTCAGCGGTATCTGTATAAAAGAAATGATGCAGCTTTTAGCAGGACTGAACTTGATATAATTGCACTTGACAATTCTACATTCTCTAATGTAACCACAAATTAGATAAGTGATTTTTTCGTATGCAGTAACAACATCTGGACAGCATAATCAACCTCCTCATGAGACTCAAACTCGCTGTAATGAAAGTTAGCCAGAATGCAAAATAATGTGCGACTAAATAATTTTGACAAACTTCCAGTCATTAGAAGTTAACAGAACATCTTTCTATACACTTCATATTGTCAGCTAACTTGCCATTTGCCAATGATGAATTACATAGTGTCGGCCCCAAGAGAAGCAATGTACTCATAAACTTTTTAGTTTTTACCAGTTAAATGCGAAGCTACACGAGCATCATGCTTCTGTTTATTCTTTTGCATCCTTGTTTCTTCACAATACTATGGTTAATAATAACTAACATTGATCATCACAAAGTGATATTACAGATAGAAGTAACTGAAAGTAATTTTATTCTCAACATTTTAACGGTCAGAGCAACTCCACATCTTTTTGACTAGTGGACAAGCCTTAATTATGGGCTATAAGTCAGCAACACATTAGCCTGAGTAACATTATTTTACAGCAACTATTACTACATCTTGGAAACCTTTGCTACAGAATAGCAACAATCATAGATAAACAACTTTCACAGAGATATACCTGCTTGTCTGTGATCGATATCTCAGCAATTCCTGCAATGTTAACAGTTGAATTTATTAACCACATACCAATTGACCAATCCAATTTGTACATAAAGCCCCAAGTAAAGTAGATAAGAACCATCTGAACCAGCCACAATGTTTCCAAGATCACCAGCATGTCGCAGTTCATCTATTGGAGATCCGTGATCTTTCTTCAGTGGATTGAAATGAGGTCCTGAAAAATGTTTATATAATTCACACGTTTTACTTATTCCCAAACAAAACACTATAACAAGTAAATCCAGCAAAATGGAAGAATAATCAGTTGCTAAAATATCGGATTAACTTATACAGTAATAGCATACAATAAAATTTCAAAAAGTCTATAGGGCAAGCACATCATTCCATTCCTCAACAGTCAACTTTATTCATAACAGTGTATCACAAGACAAGCTCACATGAAGATTGTCAAGACGCAGCCCTTATCGCTTCTGAAGCTATTGTGTTGTGTGGTAACATTTGTTTAGTGCCACGGCTATTACCTTCATAATTGTTACTTCCAGGAGGCAAGGGGCAACACGAAGAATCTGTTTGATATGATTATTCAAATGCTCGAAAATGATTACTTTACATATGCCAGGACTTAGACGAATATCAATAAGGAAACTAACTCCAAACCAAACTACATCTCCAATGACAAGAGTCCAAAACTAATCCAATAATCCTACACCAACATCGTAAACAGAACTGACAAGTTGAGCTTTAAGTAAGTAGACCTTAGTAGAACTAGCACAAAGGTGATATCAACAGGCCATACTTATGAACTTATGATCATGTAAATGAATACCATCAATTTAGCAAGAGACCCAAGAAATGAAAAATATTCAACTAGTGAGATACTATCAAACAATTAAAGTGAAAATTGAAGAAATTGATACAACAGACCAGTGGAAATGCAACCATTGGTGGTGTCACCAAGAGCATGTATATGAAAGCCATGGAGACCTGGACTTAACCCACTAATTCTCCCTTTCACATGGGTCCCTGTAAAAATTGGTCGTTTATGTTGCAAATCAGTTATTGGATTTTGATAATCATGACTAATTTCTGGGTAGGTAAAAGATCATTCATATTTATAAGAGAAACTGAAAGAAAAGAAAGAAGAGAGATGGAAAAGAAGTGAGTACCAGCTGTGCCTTGAAAGAACTGGATGAAGCCTTTAACGTTTCTATCGCCGGAGATAACGGCCACTGCCTTCACCGAGCTCATCTTTTTCTTGTCTATGCTTTTCTTGGTTCTCAGCACTTCACTAGAGGAGTAAAACCAATAATACTTATAATATCATCTCTTTTCAATTATATTTTTTGGTCCTTTATTTTAGAAGGGAAAAATGAAAATTGAGTCGACCATACCTTACACCTACACTAATTTCAAACCAACTCCAACTACATCCATAACACCTTATGACTTCGTCGGTGTTCGAACCTCCGACCTCTCATTGGCTACTTCAGCACTCCTACCACTCGAACTCCCTTACATTAACTCCAAATTGAGTCAATTATTATCTTGCTAATGTTTAAGTTCAATCAAAGCTTAATTCATTCACTAATTAATTTAGCGAAATCTACTCCAATGAAGTAAAAAATTAGGGATTCACAAGGTAATTGAGAATTTGAGATTAGGGGAGTCCGTGATAAGGTAATTTTGAGTTTTAAAAACACGCAATTTCTTTCTCACTTATCTGAAACGTGAAATGTTCATTTTAACGTTAAAAAAGCACAACCGTTAACCGTTTACCTTTGAGTACATACTGAAAAATCCAGACGAACCAACATAAACTGCACATGCAAGGCTCAGACTTGAATGAGTCAGGTTTCAGTTTCATCAAATTAAGTAAGTTGGTCTATTAGCGATTGAACAACATACATTGGGGTCCTTCAAATTCATTAAAGAGTCACCCTCGCTACATTCCATGATATAGCGAATAATGCAGTCTCTCGTTTCACCGCATCATATTACCTTAAATTAAGGATAAGAGGTAATGTTCTACGAGCCGGGCGGGGAGTTTTAGTCTAGTGAAAGTTTTCGAACAAGAGGCGGGAAAAGTCATTTATCGACTGCAAAAGTTTGTTACGATCAGTTCAACAGTTTCCTCACCTGTTTTGATATAAAAGCCTTGTCAATTGTCATCTTGTTCCACGATTATCATACAACAGTTACTCTCAGACAATTTCACTTTTCAAAATTCAAGATAATACATTTGATTTTGATCTTCGTTGACTAGGCTGATCAATAGCCGAACCACGTAGGTGACGGTAGGTCCAATGTTCTTGCATTCTCGGGTTTTCTCTAGACTTGACTTTTTGCCGTGCTTGTTTAATTTCTTGTGAGGTTGTAATCGATTGTCACCAGTCATTTTGAATTTCGAAGCTGATGACTCGAACCCTAACAAAATTCATAAGGTTGGTTGTTTGAGAGCCAAATCATGAAGTAATAAAAAGGTTTGGTGAACACACTTTTTTTCCTAATAGTCATGGATAATAAGAATGCTAAGTAATACTATTCTTGAATAAAGGACACAGTCAGAATTTATGTGTGAAAACTCTAATGAAGTACTACCTTTTAGTATTATCTCCCAAATTTTGCATACACCAAAAATGTTGGTATGTGAAGATTATCAAGAAAACATGTTCTTCATATATTTTGAACTTGATGACTCCTCTCTTGTTCTAACATTCTCAATCCATATCCATATGTAATGTTCTAATCTGACCAAATGAGTAAATTAAGATGAAACAGATAAATAAAACATTAAGGAGTATTATTTTCTTTAGCTCAAAAGAGCACAAAGAGGAGGAAGATCCCACAAAGCTTCTGTTGGATCATATACAGTCTCCATATACTCTTGCAGGCCATTCATTGCATAAAGCGAAGCCGAAATCTGTCTCTCAACTTTCATCCGGTCGAACTCTGTTAGCTCCATCTCGGAATTCTCACTCACCATCACATTCCTTGGCAACTCCAGCATTTCTTGAGTGAACGAAAATCGATTAGGCCCATGATCAAGACTCCATGACACGCTTGATTGAACAGGGTCGAAATCATCCACGCAGCTGCTCATGTCAGGTTTATACACGTTATCGTCATCGTATACTTGCATTTGATCTGATGAAATTAAGGACTCAGCACTGTTGTTTGAATCAGCTGCTGTTGTGGTTATGGTACTAGAATCACTGCTGGTGGTACTCCTAGTCCTGCCAGTTTCTTGACTTGTAGTAAGACTGGGACTAGGACAAGTTTCTTGTTTCTTCACTTTAGCTGCATTTGCATTTGCACTCTTCTTGTTGTTGAGGAGATTTCTGATCCGGGAGGCGAGTGGGGAGTTGTGAGACACGTGCGTCACAAAGTTAGTACGTGTATTGGATCCGCGAAGAAGGCAGGCAGCCTCGTCGTAGGCACGGGCAGCTTCTTCGGCCGTCTCGAAAGTTCCAAGCCACATCCTGATCTTTTGAGTTGTGTCTTTGATCTCTGCCACCCATCTGCCAGAAGGCCTTTGCCTCACACCAACAAACTTGGTAGGGTTGGTGCTCTTGTTTCTTGGTTTCATTTTGCTTGTTTTGGTCAATGGGATCTTTAGGTTTTGCTTCTTTTGTTGGAATTGAATTTCCATTGTGTTTAAAAAAGAAGTAAGTGGTGTAAGAGGGTTATGTGAAGCTTAGGTTGTTATGAAGTGATTAGGAGAGGGTTTAAGTTGTCAAGATGTATTTGTTTTTCTTGATTAGGCTCTATTTATATGCATTTTGTGTTTGGAATACTTACTATATTTATTGTTTTTATTTGTTTGTTATACATCATTTTTGTTTGTTTAAAACATACTATTAATTTGTAAAGGGGGTTAAACTAATTGTGAAAGTGACTTGGTATGAATTGGTCCCCTTCTATTTCAATTTGAAATGGTATTTTTGTTCTTATTTTACAAGTTGATGAAAGTGAGGGATGATCAACTCAAAAAGGTTTGAGGTTAATTTGCAATTTGATACAAGAGATTCAACTTATTTGTAGTGGCAGTCCTTTTTCAAACAGAACAAATGATCAGATGAAATTAAGGAATGCAGTTTAGTATAAAAGTGACTAATTTTCGTTGGATGTGGTACACACTTGATATTTTTTAATTACAACTGCATAAACCATACACCAACAAGTCACACTTATCTTTATTAAATTAATCATGGTTGAAAAGTTACCATACGATATCAAACGAGTTGGGTAGTGAGTGTGGCTGTATGGGGTTGGCATCCGCCACCCAACCCGCCATTTATAAGTGATATTCATATCTATTATATTATGAACACATTTGTTTCTGTTTCACTTTTCCCTTATTATTTGAATTTTTTTTTCTTCGTATTTCGATGTTGCTTTAGTATCGTTGGTTGATTTTTATGATCATTAACTAAGTACCAGCACATTCTATCACTTGATCTACCGCAACTTGCAAAAATATTTTACCAGAAAGTTTATAATTAAAATACAACTGCATACTGTATAATGGATAAGTTAAGTTTTTATATAAAAATTGAATTACCCGCACCATCACCCCTGTACTGTAAGTCTATATAACCGTTGTGCTCAATAGACTTGGACTATGTACATTGGCGTGACTCTTTCGTCCTATATTTTTTGTTGTAATTCATAAAAGTCGTCAAACGCACGAGAGGCTGCCACTTGGAGGCGAATTAGAAGTCTTGTTAAAGATGCTCCCAAGAACTAGTGTTTATTTAAACTTCCAAATTCCAAATAATTAAATGAAGTTTATTGATAATGACCTCCATTAACCACATCTTATCGTGCACGCCGCTTTTAATCTACCCTAGCCTCACTTCTTGCATCATTCATTTACATCATCTAAAAGACTAAAACAAAGTTGCTTCATATTTCTCCGATAGATCAAATGATTTATATATTCGATATTAATTTAGTGTCAATATCCTAATTCCTAAAAGCAGAAAACAAAAAGTATTCTTATGCGAATTTTATTATTTTGTAATTCAATTTCATTTTGTTTATCGTCGTATCGTTGTCTATTACGGTTTTTTTAAACACACAAAAAGAAATTCCATTAGGGTGGCAGAAATTAAATTAAAATGAACCAAAGTTTTTAAGTAAAAACCGTGATATTTCAAATATTGAATCTTTACAAGTGAAGTTTTCTTTTAGTTATCATCATGAACAAAGTGTTTGGTACACTCAACTAATGGCATGTCCCTTCCATCATTAAATGAGACAACAACTCTCTGGAGTGCATTTAGCGAGATCAACTACAATGCAAATTACTAATCTTTTTCCTCTATAAATTAGTCATCCCAACCATCCCTCCCTAAATTAGCCCGTCTCAATTGACATTCAAACAGTCGGTACCTATCTTAAATGTAAATATTGGTCAATTTAGACGGGATACCACTAAAGAAAGTGCAATTTTTTTTGTATTTATGTAAAATACTGATATTGTATAGTTAAAAACTCGATGTAATCACTATGTAAGTTTTTTTTCTCCCTCTTTAATATCGTAAACCACAAAAGTTACTCTTCTACTATAAAACCTTACAGCTTACACGCCGGAAAAATCATCTCTAATATGTTAAACAACTAGTGAATTAGGTAATGATGCAGGTAGATATTCCATTATGAGCGGATGAGAGGAGGTGATATGTCAATGTCAAATTAGAATTAAAAATATGAATCAACTTGTGCAATAATACAATTAACAATGAGGTGGTCTAAAAGGCGTAGTTTGGCACTATCCATGAGGTTGAACCCTATATTGGACTTTCTACTAAGCAACCTCATCATAAATAAATTAAATATTAAAATGGGCGCGGTGACGTTATGATTTGGAGAACCTGTTCATTTGTAACTTGTAAGTTGTAAGTAAGCATCTTTTGATTCTTTTAATCAGCTGCCATACCCATTTTGTTGTGTTATACTACCGCTTAGTCTACTTGCCACCAAGAATCTAGCTCATTTTTGTATAGTAGGTGTTTACTTGCAAGCTTTTAATCACCCTGATTCCTCTGTTTCGGCTGACAAAATAAGTGAACATATTTGAAGTGTAAATTCCAAATAAAATAAATCTATAGTGAATTAAATTAATCTGAACTGAAACCTGTGATTATTAAGTTACTAAGTTGAATCAAACAAAGTCTAACAATGCAATTTGGGACAATAACTGTTAGGCCTGTAATCGAATCGAGTTTTTTTCGAGCAGTTCGAGCTCGACTCGAAGCTCGAAAATTCGAGCTCGAACTCGAATTCGATCATAATTTATAGTTCGATATACTAAACGAGCCGAGCTCGAATATGTGTAAACTCGGCTCGTGAGCTCGTCGAACTGCTCGATATATATATATATATTAGTATTAGTATTAATAAATATATATTTATATACATATATATATAATATTATATATATATATATATATATATATATATATATATATATATATATATATATATATATATATATATATATATATATATATATATATATATATATATATATATATATATATGCAACCCTAAACCCTTTCTTCATTTCCCCTTTTCCCCTTTTCTTCACTAGTCTTCACACACAACACACAAGACACAACACCATCATCGGCTCATCGCTCGTCGGCCCCGTCCCCTACCGGCTACCACCGGCATCATCGGCTCATCGCCCGTCGGCCCCGTTCCCTACCGGCTAGGCGACTACCACCGGCAACAGAAAAAGAAAGAATCTGGGCTGGTTCGTCTCAGATCTGGGTTCGTCTCCAAGGTTCCGACTCTCCACTCACCACCCCAATTCCGATCTGCTCAGTTCTGTTCGTCTCTGCAAATTGTTCGTCTCTGACTTGATTTGAGCCATGGTGTTAAAAAGGCTCAGTTGCTTTTCTTTAATATATCTAATCAAATTGCTAACGAATCGAGCTTTTTTCGAGCTTGGTAATTTTCGAGCTCACGAGCCGAGTCGAATTCGAGCTTTATTGCGTTTCAATCGGAAAATTTTGTAAAACTTAAAGTTCGCGAGCCGAGCTCGTTTAGGAAAAATGACCATCGAATTCAAACTCGAGTAAAAAAATTGAAGTTCGACCGAGCTCGAGCTCGAACTCGAGCCCATGCATACAATTGGGAAACGAGCCGAGCTTTCATAAAGTTCGACTCGGCTCGATTACAGGCCTAATAACTGTACATATATGAATATAGCCATATAGGGACATCATAAACGTAAGTTACTAACAACAGCAAGCAACCAGTGTCTTGTATAACTAGGACTGAAATCACCGTCCTTATTTATTCTTGAGCTTTTGTGTTCTGTTATGCTTGAAACTGGTGATGTGAAGGCGGGGGCTGACGTTCTGATGAAATCTCTCTTTTCTAGGTAGGTAAAAAAGCATCATTCAACAACCATAAGCAAAAGAACAAAAATATGTACTCTCTGAAGCGAATGAACCATTGTGCCAAGTTATGTCATATTTGCATAAATATTTCAGATTATTGTTCTTTTGGAAAAGAAATGAGACACTGAACACTGAAATTGGATAAAGCTACGTTAACTTCCAATGCATGAACGGCTACTAATGAGCATAGTTTTTTGAACTCATCAGCATCCATTGATAGAAGTTCAACATAGTCAAAGCCATGAACGGAAACTTAATCTTCTTGCATTTCAATAGGTCAATACAGTCATTCTACTTCAAGTAGAGTCATTCAGAAACTAAAATGTTCGAGAACTTTAATCAATGACCAAAGCATATAACCAAAGAGTAGCAGACAGCCAGACATAACAAAGATGCAATTGAAACCAAATTGAACCATTGCATTGAGTGAAAGTGAAAACAGGGCAGAATCAATGAGCACTCGGGTAACAAGCATTTAACAGAAAATTTGTCTACGTTTCTTCAAACACCATTCAAGTACCAACAAAACAAAAATCATCTAGGAAATTTGAGAACAAGATATATCCGGTACTTTCAGCATAGTCTAGAAAAAAGCTGAAAAACAAACTTGATCTCAAATAATCCTGGACTAAAATCCATCAGCGCAATCTTCTGGCCTCTCTCTCAGACTCGAGCAAGGTGAGAACATCACCCTCTCTAACAGGTCCCTTCACATTTCTCATGATGAAACGGTTCTGGTCATCAATGAACTTAACTCTGACTTGAGTGACTTGACCACGAGATCCAGTCCTTCCAATGATCTTCACAACAATAGCATGCTTGATTTGGGAATCCATTTTGCTGAAAAACCAAGTAATTAAACATATCAATCAATGGCTCAGGAAAACTAGTGCAGTTCACAACAGGTATAAGGTCGTACAAATCAGTCCAAACAATTTATGATAATAAGTATGAAGAGACTGTAGAGAAGATGATTGTTGAAACATTTCAATGGAATTGAAGCACAACTGCCCATCCTCACCAAAAGAAATTAATATTGCAGAGAACTCTTTCGGCAAAGTGCATTAATGAACTTGCACAGCACCGATACACACAATCTCTGCTGGTTCAGTATACAATCAGACAATCATAGGCTTCTAAATTATATGGAAAAAAAGATTTAGCTACCCAACATTACCATCTCATACATACATAACTAGCTAGATTGAACGAGGAAACAGAAATATTAGCTCCACGCGATGTAATCATACAAGAAAATGAACCTCAATCATCTAGGCAATAACATTAGAGATAAAAGACAAGCATCGATGCTAACAAAACTAAGCCCGGGATGTCTATAACTAAACCAGCACATATTCGTCTGCTATATTTTCAAGATATTCCATCCCCAAACCCTCCTCACATTACATTACTGATACAGCACAAAGTCAGCTCGCAAAAATTGTTTTAACAAGTAAACCTCTAATAAATTAAATCATCACTCAGAAACTTATCAGTATGTTATACATAAGTAGAAAATTTAATAACAAAACTACTGAATTTTACATTTCCAATCGCAACCAGCCGTGTGCAATAAAACCCAGACCTAACATCAGATATTAACACAATTACACTTCCACTTCGAGGAGAAATTACAGCTAACAAAGTATTTGAACATGAACAGCATCATCTTTTCAAAAAGAAAGCAAATCTCCTTGGCATTTTTAGGAAATCTCCACTCTAGGTTTAGTCGTGATCGTACGATGGATCGAACAGGATGCAAAACAGTGGATCCAAGTTCCAGACAGAGATAAACACTTGTAAGAACGATGAAGAGAACGAAAGAAAGATTCGAAATTACAGACCTCTGCTCTGGTGGTCGATGAAGACGGACGGCCTTGGAGATGGAGCAGCAGCAGCGGAGAAGGTAGAGAACTCTAAACCTAGCGGTATATATATATCTGGTGCCCTAAGCGATCAGATTGGGTAAAAAACTCACGTTTGGGCCTGGTTGGGGACTTCATATTGGGCTAGTTCATTTACAGTCTAAAATGGTCTGGCCATTGAATTAACAAATGGGTCAAAATAATTGGGACCGGGAGTGTCTGGATTCAATACTAATTGTATTTTTGTTCGGTCCCGTTGAATTCTCAAATATGTTAACACTACAGTACATTAACCGTAATTGATTTGTTGTCTTGTTGAATAAACTACTATAAAAAATTAGATTAGGTAAAATAGATAGAAACGAAACATCAATAAAATACAATAAATGTTGATGAAAAGCAGATTTCTCGTTTATTCAAGCATGTGTCGAATTGAATCAAACAAGTATCAACTGACCTATTTGTCCCTTCAAACATCAATGGAATTGAATAAAAGCAAGCACCAACCAATTGACCTAATATTTGTCCCTTTAACCTCAACCGAATTGAGCAAGAATATGTCCTACGTAGACCAGCAAAAGCTGCAGACTAGTAGCAATGTATCATACAAGACTGAAGATATTGGCATCAGATTGTTGTAGACTAGTAGTAGCAATGTAGCATATGCATACATGCAAGACTGAAGATAGTGGCATCAGATTGTTGTGGAGAAAGGAGATGGACACGGTGGGATCACGACTTGAACAATTCCTTGGAGCATTTGGCTGGCTTTTCTCATAGTTGGCCTTAATGAAGAATCTTCCTGGATACACCAGAGTGCAACCCCCACAAATCTTTCCAGCCTGCTTTTATCGCTTAGTGCTTCAGTATCACCCTCCACCAAACGATCCAGTTCTTTCTCCTGATAACAATCCCAAACCCAATCTGTCAGAATTTCTCCGCATTTACAATGCTTTTCCTGCATGAATAATCTCTAATAGCAAAACACCAAAGCTATAGACATCAACCTTTACAGTAACCGGTGCGGTGTGTTCCTGAACCATTCTGGTGCAACATAGCCTTTTGTTCCTCTGATCCTGAACTTCAGATAGGCTTTGACACTTAAAGTGGTGGTCACTCTGCCATTAGAGAGCAGCAACTTCTTCTTCCAGCAAATATTGCCTCGATATACATACGGATACACCACATAAACAATCACTCAATCAAGCGTTCCTACAGTTGTCTTCAGTACTGGGATTTATCTGTTCATAGTCATTCATTGGCCAATGGCTGTGAGGAAGCGGAAGCATTGTGAATGCCGAATCGTTCTCACCATTAATGCAATTTGTGTTGAACCTGGGCAAGCAATCACCGTAGGGATTGTTTGGATTAGCCAATGAAAATCCCTGTGGGCAGTTGCAAACTGGCCTCTGATTTTGAAGTGTGCAGATGCTGTTAAAGCCACATGCTCCACTGCCTGTTCCTCCAAGGATATCGACACAGATATTATCAGGCAAAGATCCTGCTACGGTCCACCCTGGATTACCAGAGAAACTCCTGGGGTGATAATACTGAGCGAATACACCATCAAAATCCATAGCTGCCCAGAAATAATTGCCCGAAGCTGGGGGGATGGATCGTGGTGAAAGCACCATCTGCTGTCCATCTCTACACATAACTGAAATCTGACCGCGGTCATTAAATAACACCTGATAACCAGCATTTGAAGCATTTGCATCAGAAGTCTGGCTACTATAATACAGCTCGTTGAAGACTGTGTTTGATGGAATACTTCGTGTGTTGAACACAAAATTCCCATCATCAAGCACTCGAGCATAGAATCTTCCTTGGGAAAAGTTGGTCTGTGTCATTCTTGAACCAAGCATGCCATTAATCTCAATAGTCTGAGTTGGCAATATGGTGTAAGTTGGATTACTAAAACTTTGCCACACGGTACAGAGTTGCTACTGGATAGAATGAAGTTTCCAGTATCATTCATGTAGCCATAAGCAACTTCGTCAGTAAAGCCGCTAGTATTCCAGAGTAGCCTGCCCCTGGAATCCCGTAGCATAAGTCCTACAGCACCAAGCTGTAATATTGATGCACTAGGAACCGGATAGCTGTTCCTTTCGAACCATACTATGGTTCTATGTGGAATTCTGTTAAACCATATGGAAAGTACAAATAGATCAGTGTTATTTTGAAGTGGTTGATAGCCAAAGGCAAAATCACCCCGAGGGTGAAATCCATGGGTCTGAGTTTGCTGTGGCTGTCATTGTGGATCCCGTGGTTATATTACTGTTGTTTTGAGCTAAAACACAAAGAGGGGAAATTAATATCAAGAAGAGGATTGAATTAAGGATAGCAAAAACCATTTTGATAAGCAGAAAACTGGGAATATTGGGACTTGCTGTGAGTTTAGAAAGAATGGATGGTGTTTATAGATTCCATCCTATTCAACTCTTAGGATATCTCAATCAAGGCAACATTTTTTTTTCCTTCTTTTGAATAGGTCTCAAGGCAAACTTGATGTTGACTAGGAGACTAGAACTAGTCCACACCTTAGACAAATTAAAGTATTGAACCCGTGATACTAATGGCCACATAATGAGCCTGGAGATTTAAAAAAAAAAATAACGGCGTTCAGGAACATCAGGGTATAATATATAGGTAAGTTTTAGATTATGACCTGTTTGTCTGTAGCGTCCCATATCATTGCACCCAGAAGAACCAAAGTTGCTTAAAATTAATATGACACCATTTCTGAACCTGTAAACCTGTAAATAGATAGATGTTAATTAGCAGCATTAGTTTTTAGCAGTACTCTCTTCGTCGTCCTGCTAAGTTGCGGTAAATTGTTATAGTAATGAATAAATAAAGAACGGATTAAGTGAGATAAACAGCTTAGATGCCAGCCAGTGCGAAAAATAATGCAGATGGTTAAAATTATTGTTACATTTCTATGTTTTGTCTCTTATTGTGCTCAAGTATGCATAATGTTCAACCAATCTAATTACTAGTACTAAACTCTCCTACACCGCTCCAAACACTAAAATCATCTCTGGTGAGTTGAGTTTTCTTCAAGCCAACAGAATCGATGTGATGCAATATATCTCCTTGTCTTACGAAGCTTCAACCAGAATCTTGTAGGCTAAATACTCTGCTCTTCAGATATAACAGTTCCTGTTGTTTGTAACGCATTGGAACCAAGTGCGCTCCTTTCTTGACTTGTTTTTTTGGGAGGAGTAGGAATCGTAAAACTACCTAGCCTAGAGCTTCTTCGTCCTAAGTGTGAACTTTTTGGTGTCAAACTGACATCCTCTAGCACGCGTATCTGGAGCTCTAAAGGATAGTCCCTCACGCATCCTATTCTTGGACCTGCGCCTGTAGTCCATTTGCATGACAGTTGGTTAGCCAACTGATACGATTTCAACCCTTTATGCGAGTTTATTCTCTTCATGATATTTTCTCTCGGGATGGGTTCCTCATACTCATCCTCGTCATCTTTGTCGAATAAGTTCTCCTTGGAGACTGATAATTCCGAGTCTGATACATCTTCCAAGTCTGACAGATCCTCGTCTGCTGTCTCGTATCCGTCATTTGGACTCTCCAGGGGGCCTAGTTTTGGCGTATCGAACTCATCCATGTCATCTCTTTTGGGAATTTGAAGTAGAGCGATTTTCGACTTTAGTTTGCTAGACCATCTTGACATCAGATTATCTGTATCTTCTGCATCGCTATGATATTTCTTGCCAGAGCGTTCCTTCTTCTCTCTTTCCTTCCTAGATTTGGTATTGGCTCGATTGAAATTGAGATTTGTTGGTACTGATGTGCTATGGCGAAGAGGAAAGCTGACTTCATCTTCATTGTTCGGTGCTTTTCTCTGCACAAAAATAAGTTGACAATGTTAAGTGATGATGAATAACTCTTCTCTGGGGAACGAAAGCAACACCCCAGTGATAGAGGTTTTGGTGCAAAGTTTCTGAAAAAACAAGGTGTTTATGCTATATAGCCGCAACAAATAAGGAGTACAACTAACCTGAACAACACTCAAGTCAACATTGTTTGTCACAAGGAAATCCATGAACTCTTGAAAATTTTCTTCTGTTGGGAGATAATGACCACTGTGTGGCCAAACAGCCTAAAATTTCCAAAATATATCGCATGAGCATGGATCACATCAGAGTCATAGGTGAAAAGTAATTCAGTATAAAAAAAAAGGGAACGGTTGGTTCGTGTGAGTTGTACCTTTAAAACACCATCTTCTACTGATAATCTTCCAGCAGATAATGTCGTACCGCCTGCCAAAAAACTCGAATGTTGAAATGTACCCTTCCTTTTCATCCCTGCATACATGATCTTCAACACGCTAAGTACAAAGATCCATTTGGTATCTTCTGGACCTTCCCTTGTATCAAGAGGCTTTCCAGTCTGCTTGTATATTAGCTTTCCGTCCGTTATATGAACCTCATAAGCTTCTCTCTCCGTCTGTTCAACCATAAATTGGTTAATTTCAGATTCAATACACTTAATTTTATTTATTTTGGTTGGTGTACTTACTGGGCCAAGATACTTGATACACTGTTGATGGAGCTTTAATCTAGAACATTTCTCAAGATTTGTTGCTTTACCCTCTCCTATATCTAGCCTGCGGTTCAAAAGGATGATTACTCTTATCATAGATTACGGAAAAAAAAAAAAACTGGGAAAAAAGGAGGAAACGTTGCCACGATGATGTAAATTTATGATTACCAGTAGAAGAAAGGCTGCTTACTGTCAGCATGCAGCCAGTTGGTATAATAAAACTGCAGGTTGTGACCATATCTATGTCTAGGATCAATCTGCAACAGAAATGTCAAATGCTTTCTGTATCAGTATATCTAAAATGGAGATCCCTAATTGAATTTTTTCCAAGGGTGAGAAACTCACAGCCTCTAGCCAATGCTGCAAAGCAAGTTTACACGCTCTTTCGTCCTTGGATAGACCTTTGCCGACCTAATATTTAAAGCATCATGTATTGTGATTTCCAAGAAAATTTGACACAAGCGTATATGTATTAGCCAGCTTTTACATCACTGTAGTACCTTAGCAGCCTTAGTTCTTGCCCTTGACCATCGTGAAACTGCAGTTTCAGGTTTCCTTATGTCAAAAAACGATACGGAAGTACGCTTGAGCTCAGCAAAATCTAAAAGTTTCCACCTGAATAACAAGAAAATAAAAGAATTAACATAGAAAACTTAGTCATCTGTTCCTTTTAGTTTTCTGTATGAAAAGATATAAAAAAGTAGTTTTGGAACGCACCATCTTTGCTCCACTAGAACTGCACAATCTGCTAGCTGCCTTCTGGTTCTAAAACTTTTGTATGTCTTTTGCAACCTTATGGCAGCTAGATGCCTATTCAGGGCTTCGACATCATACTCAGACATGTTTATATCGTTAGTATCCGTTCTCAGGAAATTTGTTTGCACCTCTCTGTTTCCAAAGCTGCAATTCAAAGGGTGATCTTAATAATGAAAACAAGATGGAGAATGAGATCTAACACGCTATTGATAATTTACTCTGACATTATCATACCTCAATTGAAGGAACGAATACTGGACACAGATGCCAGATACGACCTCAAAAGAACAATGGGAACAGCCCCTGCGTTTGATCCCTTGAAGAATGAACAAATTTGTTCCCCAGGACAAACAGAAATGCAGAATGTGACTTGTGTTTGGATTTGGTCTCACTTTCTTTCTCCAGCTCTCAGATATTCTGTCAAAAGGAAATTGAAAAACTAATGCACCTCGAATTTTTCTCGAATACAACACTATACTATGTATAGTAAATAATGGAGCTGATGGAAAATGAAATGAGAGAAATACATCATTTTGGCTATTTTGCAACCGTGTATTCCTCTGCTTCACCCATGTAAAGAAAGACATCCTAATGTTACACTATAAGAATGACATGACATAGCAAAATACATAACAACAAATAGGACTACAGAATATGCCAGTCAAACTGCCAAATTTATTCAGCAAAATACATTGGACTCTTGTTCTACGTAGTTAAGATATTACTTGTAGAGCATATATTCTAGTGGTATTTGGTCATCTAACTTCTCTAGTTGTTACTGATGCATTCGATCCAGGAATGGTTTTTTCACACTGCAAGACAAGTACAGTTTGATCACCAATATACAGTCTAATCTGATGGCCTTAGGTATAACTCAGCAGCTGAAATGAAAGGCAAACAGCGGATTAGAAACAAATCTCCCAACTTATTTGGACAAACATTAACAGTATAACAGGAAACTAGCCTCTTACGCTTGGCTGTCAAAATGTCAAAGCAAGTGAACTTTGCACCTCCCATGAGGGCTGAGGCCATGACAGATGACCACCTGTCGGTAGCATCCAGAAAATTATCATGCAGAGATATGTTCTTGCAATATCTTACAGTTCAACGAAAACCATACAACATGCATTTGTGTGTGTGTGTTGTGATTACTTCTCTCTGCAGCAAAGGGAAACACATGACAAAAATAGGGCACTAAACTGATGGCATTGTAATTCCAAGAATGCCATCATACACAGAGGCCCCTCAGACAAACTTTTCTTGAGATCTAAACTTTGTCTGCATGAAGGTATTCAAGCAAAGATAGACAGCTCCAAGATCAAGTTCACAGGAACAACCGGAAAAAAAAAAAAAAGAAGGATTATTTTGAAACATTGACATGGATTGATTGCACAGTAAGTTATTACAAGGAGCCTTTGCAAATAAAATAAACCTATATATGATAGACCTTAGGTCAATGTAAGCAACACCACAAAAGGTTACATAGAAGCGAAACATAAATTCTGTAAAAATGAAATTGCATGACTAGTTTAGGAGTTCAACCCCATCTTGTATAATGTTAACAAAATTTCTCCGAGCACTTGTCACTCTCAAAACTGTTGAATTTGAAGTATGTCTGTTGTTGACCTGGAGGGGAACTCCATATAGCTAATCATCCGATTGTACATGGTCCTTCCGGGGAGACGATTCAGGTGATGAATCAGACGATTCAGATAATTCAGCATGTTCTCTCTCATGTCTTGGCTCTGTGTGCTCTCTTTGTTTGACCGGTGATGTCGAATGTTCATCAGCGTGGTCATTTACTTCTTCATCGGATGATTCCTCCACCTGCACTTCAGGTTTCATAGGTGAGTGAGGGCTGTCATGAGTTGGTTCCGGTTGCTCTTTTTGTTTGGTTGGTGATGTTAAGTGTCCATCAGCACGGTCATTTACTTCTTCATCAGATGAAGCATCCATCTGCACAACAGGTTTTACTGGCGAGCGTGGACTTTCTTCTCTTTGAGGGGGTGGTGATTCTTTCAAGCTGTGGTCATTTACTTCTCATCGGATGATTCCTCCACCTGCACTTCAAGTTTTACAGGTGAGCGTGGGCTGTCATGGGTTAGTTCCGTTTGCTCTTCATGTTTGATAGGTGATGTTGAACGTTCTTCAGCACGGTCAATTACTTCTTCCTCAGATGACTCATCCATCTGCACATCGAGTTTTACTGGTGAGTGTGGACTTTCTTCTCTTTGAGGGGGTGGTGATTCTTTCAAGCTGTGGTCCATATTAAGTGATGCAGTAATCTTTTCCTGATCAGGCTGTGAATGTGCATTCAATTTTCTTGGTGAGTCCATCAACTCTTCCTTTCCATGGGAAGAGTCCTCATGATCACTGCCTTTGGAGGGTGAATTAACAGCACTCTCTTCCTTTTTCCTTGGAGAATCATCAGATGTGACTGGCTTGAGTGGTGAGCGAGTGCTCTCATTTTCATTGACTAAAACCACCACCTCTCCCTCAGGCTTTGCGTCTCTTTGTTTTGGAATAATGGGCCCAAGTTTGGAGTCAAGGTCCCTAATTAAACTCGTCAAAGATCTCGCATCACGAGCTGATTCTAGTCTTCCAGGAGATGCTAACTGTCATAAGAATAAAAGAATACTTTGATATGGCAGCCGCATACAAGTTAAACATCATTTCATATAAATTTTGTATTAATGATTATTAACACGTTCAATAGAAGATATGACGGGGTGTAAGAGACGCCTAGGCAAGAGAGTTACTAGAAATATAAAAACAAATTAAAAAAAAAAAAGAAGAAAGGGATGTGATCAAGAAAACCATTACATATTCTGATCTCTCTACTCAATGCAAACATGGCATCTCTATTCTTCTCTTTTATTTTACTTCAGTGAGGGTATCTGAGAACCGTTTTTCACACCACAAAGATAATCGAGTTTCTAATCTAAATGATCACCATAATTTACTGCATACCATACTGCCATAGTAGCAAAACTGCATATGTGGAAAAAAAGATATCTAACTGTGCACAAGTACAAAGAGGATTATAACAGGATACTAATATAATTACTGTATTCAAGAGAATGAATGTTTGTGGAAAATCTTAGTAAGCAGAAGATCCAAGTTATTTATTGGTTACAGCTATATAATCATGAATATCTCCCCTCACCCCACTTCCACCAAAAATAAAATAAAATAAATAACAAAAATCAGTGGGATTGTCAGACAGTATTCAGTGTATCAGCAATCAAAGCACTAAACACAATTCTGAGAAAATTTTATATGCAAACTAGAAGATGTGATAGTGTACAATTCAACTCAAGCCTCATACTGTTTGTTGCCAAAGCATGTAAGCAGAATACTTTCCTTATGTTCTTTTACTTTCCTATAATTGGTTATAGCTATAGCAGTGGTAGTGAATTAAAACAAATAAATATTGAACACTTTTCTGTAGCTTACCTTGTGGATCTCTTCAGCTCTTTCCTTCAGATCTTCTGCTGAAGCTCTCCTGTGAAACCCTTTCAGGGCGTAGGCCAAGTGAGACTGAATATTCTCAGACTGGTGATCTCTAATTGTACGCTGAGGAACAAGGGAATGACAACCGACTGAGTAAAAGGGGCATTTAACAAGCTTCATGGGGCAAACAGTTATACAGTGTCTGTCCATATCTCGCCTCATAATGTAGTCCGGGCATTTCTGTTCACATGGAAGTATTTTGAAAGGACAGAGTGAATCGTGATGTTCCATCTGACCTGCACTAAATGAAGCATTGCAGCCCTCGTTATCACAAGACATCGTCCTAAAACTGCAAGTCAACTTGTGCTCTTCTAGATCTTCCCGTGACTTAAATTTACCGGTACAGTAAAATGAAGTCTTAAAATCGACATTCTTCAAGAGAGCTTGTGCAACAGAAACTCTCCTATTTAACAACCAAAAACCATTTATTTCCATTTCTTGCACGAAATCCTCTATCCAGTCTTCTCGTCTATCACTCAGCAGCCACCCTGAAACCCGGCTAAAGAAATTCCTCTTTGAAACCACAAAATCATCAACAAAGTAAGCAATAATGTCATAAGGGTTATCCGAGACTTCTTCCATGCCAGGATCACCTTCTAGGATCACAGCCTCGGCCACAAAATTTTCACTGCGCTGGATAAGGTAGCTCACCATTTCTCTACGGATGTCAACAGCCACAGAAGCCGGGCTTTTCAAGATACCACCGGTAGTGTTGTCAATGCAGGCAGAAGCCAAACCAGGAAGAAACGCCTGCGCGATTTTATGAACTATGTCGGCATCACAGTGATCACAGTGAAAAAAAGGACCAGTATCCATCATTTCTACTTCAACTTTCTCCGGGTTGAGGTCAACATCCTCCATAGGTGGAATCATACTCATACTGTTAAAACACACAGTCACAGTAATCTAATCATCAGAAATCATCAATACACCTAAATGATCCCTAGACAAAATTGCCTCATTGTTCTCCTAATCTCTAGTCTTATTATCGATCCTTAAGCTAACTCCAATCATTTGACAATCAGAAATCAACAAATATACAACAGAGTAATAATAACCATCGGCATCAATATGACAAGGCAATGTAGAGATTCTAAATGACAAAGCAATGTAGGAATTACATTAATCGAGTCCAAAAATGGCGGATCGGTATAATAAGTATGCGAAAATTAACATTCGATCAATGAATTGGAATAACGAAACTAATAATGGCGCTGATCATTTGACAACAAAAGCGAGTGGTGAAAAATGGGCGATTGTATAGAGAATATTACCTGGAAACGATGAGCAGGCTATGGTTTTCAGGCGGAAATTTGATTTGTCTCTGAGACTGCTGAATTGGAGAAGTTTTGTTGTGTTTGGTGATGAATTGGATTAGTAGAAATTAATTAGATGTGATGAATTTAACCACCGTCGATTACAGTTGAAATTCGCCGCGAAAATATACGATTTACTTTTCTTAGGGGGGATCGTGAAGAAATGTCCGAAAGGTCCGATTTACAGAAAGTCAGAAACTAGTGCAGGAAAATCTTTTCTTTATTAAAGGAAAAAAAGGGAGGGGGGGGGGTATCGCTAATTTTGAGAAATTCTAATAAATGAAATTTGCACATAAAATCTGTTTACAGTTTTTTTTTTAAAAGTGTTAGACTTCATGTGATGATAAATAATTTATATATAACACCTATAGATTTCATGTTTAAAAGTTTAGTATGTGTTCAACGTGATCTTATCGGTTACTTTAGATCATCTCCGCTTAGATTTGATGTAGTATGTCCATCACACTCCACCAAGATCTAGATAGTGGGGTTCCAAACTGGTATGCTACTTTCTAATGTGATTATCCATTTTCCTTTAAATACCAAGTCTACGAATATAAAGGAAATTGAGTGACTCGAAACTAGAAGATAGTTGTTTGATCTCCTGCGCAATACTTCCAACAGCCGATATACAAAGACAAGGCTATTGTAATTAATCAATGAGATGAAGGCAGTGTCCCTTAATAAGTACACGCGGCACTTGAAGTTCCCTGGCAAGAAGAACTGCAAGATGCAGTGCTAACGCTTCCCTAGATTCCGACTCTTGAACAAATGGCATGAACTTCCTACACTAAACAACATCCTAGCCCAAACTGTTTCAATCCACAACACCCAGACTGACCTCTTGCATATTATGTTGACTTGGAGCGTCAAAATCTGTCCAGTCGATGGAACCCATACAACTACATCATCTGGTGGTTTGGTCTGATGGAATTGAGCTTTAGTCACATTAAATCGATGAACATAATCAACAACAAAAACCACATCTACCAAAGGGCCAAACTTGTTTTACAGTGAACAATATTGTTGCAATTGCACCAAATGCTCCAGCAGTTAGTAATAACAATATCAAGCCCGTCCTTGGTCACAACATGTTTGACAAAGTTCATCCAATAGTTTAAAATGTATCAACCACATCACTGAGACAATGAATAGGCAGACCAACCATAGCCCAATAACAGCAAGCATGATGACAATGAACAAACAAATGCAACAAAGATTCATCTCCACAAGAGCAAACCGGACACACAGACTCAGCACAAAGCCCTCTACACTGCAAATTACCGAACATTGGAATAATATTTTAAGGAAACACCAACAAAACACCGTAACTTTATTGGGGACCTTTAATTTTCAAATCCAATGCATATCAAAGGATTGAGCAAAACTACTGCTACCACCCTTAGCCTGTCAGGTATCACACTTCAAATCCTACAAAGATAATAAGTAGAGCATACATAATATAATACACCCAAACTTTGAGTAGTGCCAGATACACAAATCAGAACGGTAGATGTCAAGGGAATTTGTAAAACAGCCTATGCCATTCCCATAATAGACTTTAACCAAAGTAGAATCCCCCCCCCCCCTTCCATACAAAACCAAACTTGTGTATCCCCCGTACGGACCAAATATAGAGTAAAAGGTTTAAGCCCGTGGCTTTTAGGAATCCAATTATATTTCTAAATATCAATAGTACGGCCAACATCCCCCCCCCCCCCCCCCCCAAACACCACTCTTGACTAAACCCCACAACACCAAAGATACTCTTCCAAGTAAGGGAGGCATTTAATCTATAAAACGCTTATAGAACAACACAAGAAGGGAGATATTTTGCCTTAAAAATTCTACTAATTAGCAAATTATAGTGGGTAATTAAATAATACGCTAAATTTGTTTTCCTAACATAGCAGAACTAAAAAGACCAAAGATCACGAAAACCCATCCACATCCCTCTTACTATCACACAAACTACCCCAATTTACCCAATGAATTTTCCTGAGATTATCATTACTACACCAAAACTTAGCAATCACAACTTCAATTTAGTAAGAAGATAGTCTAGAAATTTCAATCAACCTTTCACATACATTGGAATAACTTGAATAACAGCTTAAATCAAAGCCTATTTACCTACATTGGATAGCAACCTATTCCCAAAACCTTCAATTTTACTCCACACCCCGTCTTTTAACCGACTAAAAATCTCTTTTTTTTTACCAGCCCATCATTGTTGGAAGCCCCAAATACTTATCATGCTTATCCACCCTAACCAGAAGAATTCCCCACAGTTGATTCTTCTATATTAATTTCATGAAGAATATATGCAATTTTCATAGCTGACTTAATAGTAACATTACAAAACAACAAGTAGTATATTGAACATGGATGTAATAGAGAGAGAAACCTAATAATAGTATAAAAGTGTACTGATATTGATATTCCCAAAACAAAACTTATTTTCAAAGTGTAATTTTGGTAGAATGACACATAATTTAAATTGGAGGGGGTGAAACTTATCTGATTTCAGCCAACTTATCAGCTATCAATTAGCACTCTTATATCGAATATGTATATTTTCGGAATGAATACGTTGCTCATTTTAGAGCATAGGTGGTTCCTAAGATTCGAAGAGCAACCTTTGAGTAACTATGTCAGTTAAAGGTACGAGCCTAGAAGGGAATTGGACGTTACGTTAGGTGTATATTAGGTGAGTACGCACAATATAGCAGAATGAGGTTATTTATGACAAAGTTTTTTCTTTCTCGA